>VXAV01001892.1:17602-38375 GCA_013399715.1 Alectura lathami
TTCAGTCATTGTTGTCTTTTTAGGTTTTTTTCCCTTCCTCCCTTTAAACATTTTGTAACACAAAAATACTGACTGTACTTCTTCACTGCTGGCAGATGTGCTCTGTGTGACTCAGTGTTCCATTCTTGTGGTCAACAGCTATTAAGTCTTGAAACATGTGAACTCTGGCAAGACACTCAAGTTTAATTTTTTTGTTGGTTTGTTTTAATGTGTAGTTTAAATGCAATGTGGCATTTAGAAAGCCAGCACATCCTCTGGGAAATTCATTCAAATAGTAAGCACAGTCATGTCTAAAACGGGATTTCTTTTGAAAAAAGATGAAATGAAAATATTTGATTTTTGTTTTTTAACAGAAATGGAAATACTTGATTTTTGTTTTGTAACAGAAATTCCTCTGTCAAACTAAAGCTATACTAAATGTTAAGTGAGGGCCCTATCTTTCTGTTTTTACTCACATAAACAGTTTATTTGGGTTGGGTAATTATACTATGACTAAATGGGTTTATTTAAGGGTGTGTGTGTGTATGCCTGTGTGTGAAGAAATTGTCAGATAGTCCTGTAGAAAGCAGTGTAATCTTTGGCAATGACAGAAAGAGTCCAAATTTCCTTTTTAATGGAGAGGCTAATCAGTAGCAATTAAGAGGCAAAGTAGCAGACTAATAAAGTACACTTGTCACCAGTTGTCATCTTAGTGATCAATTCACACCTCCACGACAATAACATCGACCCTTCAACTGCTCTAATGACCCTGAATCCCTAAAGTGACAGAAGGATTAGGGCAAAGATAATGTGCTGGAAAGGTGCTAATGAAGTGGTGGGGTTACAAGATGAGCTTCATCCTTGATAGACAGCAAAAGGGAGTGTTGAGTCCCACTCCTGCAATGAGATTCACATGGGTAAAGTCTCATCGACTTCCACATCTCGTCATGATCAGTACCTTAATTTAATTAATTAGGGCTTTTCATACCTTAGTTAAATCAGAAACATGCAACTGTAGCAACTCTCTGTTTCCTGAAAGCAGCAGATACTTCTCATACTTTTTCCTCTCCGTTATTTCCATCTGTCCTCTGCAAGCTGTACTTGTGTCTTTGATTGCTTGTGTCATTTTAACTTTGTGCAATTAGTTTTAGAGAGATTTATTTTTTTTTTCAGTAGAATGTACCGAAGTGCTTTCACATGCACTGATTGCTTTAAGAAATGAGATATTGAGTATATAATTAGAATATAACATCATACACAAGTTTTGTATCAAAAGTGTCATCTTCTTGTTCAGCTTTACAAGCGTATGTGTATTTATAGTTAGATACTTTATGGCAGTATTGTTTTGAGACACTAATGCAGAAGCTGTATTCTCTTAGATACTGTTGAATATGCGTATCTTAAGAGGTCCAGTGTATTTACCATAGAACCCAAACAATCCTGACCCTTGTATCTCATGACAAGTTAAAATTCAACTATACTAATAACTCATATCAAAAGAACATGTCAAAATTAAAAAGGGAGGAAAGGATACAACAGGCCTCTTCTGGTATTTTAAGCCCCTGTCTTCATTAGATGTTGCTCTACTGCTTCACTGCAGCTAATTAACTTGTATATTGAAAACCCTTTAGAATGATTTGATACAGGGAGATTTGGGAATACATTGTGCTGGGATTAGCACATTATATTGCTCTCACTGCGTCCCTGCTGCTTGGGTGCTGGGGGAGGCAAGCATTTACAAATTTAGCTGTATTAGTGTAAATTAGCAGTATAAATTCTATTGATAGCAATTTCACCAGAATCTGCTTTACTTCAGTGGGAGATGTACAGATAGATAATTTGCTGCTGTGCACCATAGTGCCAGAGTCTGACCTAGAAAGATCAGCCTTGACAAGATTTGCAAACCAAATAATAACAAAATAGGAACAAGTATAAACAAAACTTCCAAAATCACTAACAAAACAATGTAACTTCTTTGATCAGTCAAAACAAAATTTTTAAATACGTCTGTGTTGTGGCCTCTGCTCCCTTCAAGATTTTGAATTTCCTATCTTCCAGCTTTACAGTTAAGCACTCAAATAGTTCAGTGGGATTGCTCTACAATTTTTTCCTTTTGACTGCTTTATGCAATACAGTCTGTAAAATATTGCACATATGCTATTTAATTAACACTTCATGGAAAGCTCTTTCTGTGGCAAATTGGCTCTCAGGAGTGAGAGACTGCTCAAAAATTTTTCTTTTCCTATTTTAGAGTATAAATGAAAGTAGACTATAATACATAGCACAGGTGTGAACTTCCAAATTCTGAATTCAAGCCAAAGAACAAGTCTCAGGCATTTCCAGTCACGAGTGATGTGTTTCAGCACCAGTCTGTGGAGCAGCATGAATTTGAACCAGCAATGAATGTCATTTTCTAGCTTGTCATTAAACTCATCTTTTTAATAACCTGAGCTGCATTATAGTGCATTTAAGATTATTATTAAAAAATAAACAAGGCATTTACGCTTCAGACCTTAACCTTGGCTTGTAATACTCATTTTGGCAGAGTTGCTCTGATGCATCATTTTTCTGTGCCTCTGGAGTCACAAGACCCATTTTGCACAAGCTAAAAATTTTTTTGGAGAGAATTGACTTTTTATCATTACCACCCAGGGCTGGAAGAGAACTGATGGCCTAGCCTAGCAGAAGGTGGCACTGTCTCTGTGCCAGTTCCAATCCATAAGCCAACACATGCTATGAGGTGTACATTCTGAACTGCAAATGTTTTCTGGGGACACTTTGCCTTTGGTTTATAAAAAGGCAGGGTCAGATACTACCGCTTCTGTTGAGTTCAGTGCATCCCACATGTGAGAGGGACAGCAAATAAAGATGTATATGCAATAGCGGTCTTCACTGCAGGAATGTAGTCTGAACCATTAATATCTGTATATGTGAACTCCTTTTAGCTCTGTAATTTTCTGTTGCAGAACAGGTTTTGAGCTTTCTTTACAGTTGCAGTATGCTGGGGGGTAAAGACACTTTTATTTTGCTTTGATATAGTACAGTGAGTCATTTTTGAAACAATGCGTGCAGTCAGTATTTATTATTTCCTTTTGTGCTCAACAGATTGCCTATTCAAAATGGGAGTGCATGAACACTGTTGCCTCCTCGGTCACCTTGCTGTGAAGTAGTAACGCAGCAAATGGCTAATGTATGCATACATGTGGGGACTGTTTTAACCCACATTTCACACCATTGCAATCGATTCATTGGTTCTGGGGAACAAAACAAAACTAACAGCTCTTGCCCAGCTGCAGCAGACGAGAGCTAGAACATATGTCAGTATCAAAGAGGGGGTAGGGCAGGAGAACCCTGCCTAAAAGGATGGAACAAAGGGAGCCCAATAATCTTGGCAAGGCATGGGATGACTTAAATGCTCTATTGTATGAGATATGAATGGGTCAGCATTGTGAATCGTGTTGTGGGGGGCTCCTCCTCGCTGCCTATTAGCCACCTGATTAACCAGATTACACGGGGAAATGGCCAGGGTAAATAAGGAGAGCCTTCTGCTGCTTCCTCCCGAGGGCTGGGGGAGCAGGGTGCCCACAGCCCTCCCAGTCTGGAGGAACTGAAAGGAAAGTAGTGAAGGGGATGGTGAGCTAAGCTATAAATGCTGCGGTCAACAATATGAAGAATTTCAAGGGCAACAGTGTGAACGCGTCTTTCTGGTCAGCTTACGCATCGCTATTGTTCCCCGTTGTCACACAATGTGGAAGTAAATTGCTTGGCCTTGTGTCCTCTCCATTTTCTCTCTGTTCTCCCAGATTAACGGAGACCCATTGAGTGGTGGCCACAAAGAGTGCAGCAGGCACAGCGCACGTCTTGCAGCCTCCTCTCCCCTCCCTCACCTTCCTGTGGACAGATCAGCTCTCCAGTCCCCACCATGCATCCCTTACAGCACTGGGATAAAACTGTGACAAGAGTGTTCATCCATCCCAGGGCAGCTCAGAGTAGAGAGATTATTTTCCAGTGCTGGAGCCTTATGGGGCGTATTATAAGCAGTGATTCAAAATAAACATACGTCTATATTACGGCAGATCAGGCTGGAGCAATGACACTTTCAGCTGCCTCAGAGTGTTAAGTCTTCAGAATGCCTGTTTGTTACGCTTAGAAAGTCAGGGGTAAACCAAGTCGCGGTGCTGACGCTGTCAGCATCTCCAGTTCTGTGCGATGATTTCAAAAGAAGCCGTGTCGGAACTGATCAGCAGCGCATGTATGCATGTTCACGGTATGAAACGTATAATGCGAAATACATATGTATGATGTGTTATATATACAATTTAAGCTGTTTCAAAAGTGAAGCTGTTTGCATCTCAAAGAAGCTGTATATTATTCTAGCTTTCCAGAAGAAGGGGCTTGTAATGTTTGTAGGTCTCGCAGCATCCTTTAGAGCACTGACCTCTGGCTCTTTTATCCTGCAGAGGGTTAAATTGGAGGTACTGTGTGGCTCCTTGCAGTGGTACCGTCAGTGCCTAAATTAGGATGCGGCATCTCTGCAGGGAGGAGCCCTTATGCCAGGAGCTCTTTGACACAAGAGATGCGCCCAGCTGCACAGCACTCGAAGCAGCCAGGCTCCCAAAGGAGACTACGGGTCCCTGGGCGCTTTTAGGGAGATTTTGGTACCTGGAGTTGCAGATACTCAGGACGTATTTAAGTGGGTTAAACTGAGACCTGGTTCTCAATGGAACAGAAAAGAATTCAGAGGCAGTAACTGGAAACATGGATTTGAAATGAGGGGAACGGGGCAGTCTGACTTTTGTGAATTTCTTTCTTTTGAGTTTCGGGTGACCTACTAACAAAACTCAGCACAAGTTTATGAATAGTTTGGCTTGGCCCATATTTGCATTCTTTCCTAAATAAAATATTCAGCCAAAGCTTTTTGCCCAAGATTAGCTTGGACTGCTACATTGAGATTACCTGTTAATAGCAAAAGAGATTAAGAAACAGAGAATGGTAAACTCATCAGTGTTCCATGGATTAATAGTCATAGATTTCCAAATAGTGCTCTAGTTCTGAAAATACTCACAAATCTGAAGGTTTCCTGTATGTTTCACAGAGAGAATGGTGTAGCTTTCACTTTTGCTTTGTTACATTGTTGATATCAACACTGGTCATGAAGTCAAGATGTGAAAAACAGCTTGAGCCTCAGAAAGCGAACAGTTGGAGTGGAAACAAAATAACAACCCCAAATGAAAAGGCACTCAGCAGAAAATTTTGAAAAAATAAGAGACACCCTTTTGCTTTTGTCAGTTCAGCCTTTGGGTCTTTACTGTCCTAAATGGTTGATAAAACCCACAAAATACAGTCTCACAAAGTTGGTTTCCTGATCACCAGCTGGGGTGCTTGTTGTAGTTTCCCTAAAATTCCTATTGGAAGGCAGATCCTTGCTCCCTGCTCTTTCTTATTTGAGAGTGCTGATACTAGTGCCCTGACCAATAATCTAAACTCTGAATTTTCACTTCTTTCCCTAATTTGCTGTGCGTTGTCATCTTGTTTCATTATATGGTAACTGTATTTCACCCACAGTCTCGAGTTTCTATCTATTTTGAATAGAAGGTGTGACCTCTCAGTAAGCTTGTGGTTTTAATACCATATTTGATTACATTTTTGATTTGCAAGCCAGTTGAATTTATTGAATTTTATTGCTGCTTTCTGTTGAAGTGAAATGAAAAGACCTCATTTTACAGTCACTCTTTATTCAAATGCAGGGTTTTTTTTTCTTTCTCCATTTGCAACCTAAAGATTTTTAGAGCTTTGTGTATGGACACTTCTTGTGGTTTGTGTCTAACTAAATCAGAATAGCTCAGTGTAATAGAATGGTTTGTACAATCTGTACATTGTCTACAAATGATGCACTCTGTTACTATTTCCTCAATTTTCCATTAGTTCTCATAGAGTGAAATTTTGCATGGCCTTCTGGTTTAACACACTATTCCACCGATTTTCAGAACAGCTGCAATGGTACTGGAAATAAAAGCTCCGTTCAGATCTTCTTGTCTTTAAAATTTAATTCTCTACTGCATTGTTTCGAATGGCTGCCATGCTTTCATGCTCACAAATGTTCAGAACTGAGCCACCCTTATGTTTGTAGTGTGCCAATTCAAAGAAGCTTCCTAGGCAGGTTTGTTTCCACTGGTCTGTCTGTTGTTAAACAGGGGCACAGGAGCATATTGATTTCTCTGCAAGAAGGAAGGGTGAATTGATCTGATAGTGAAGTGATGCGTTTTTGCTGAGAGGGAGATTTTTTTTTCCGATGGGGGAGGAAAAAATTGACTTATTGGTTAATTGAAGGAGAGAATTGACTGAGAAAGGCAGTGAGAATTTGATGAATGTTAACTGCAGGAAAGAAGGACTTTTCAAATATATGGACAAATATTTATTTCCTTCCTCGTTTGTCCGCCTCAATGTGTGATGGCAGTGGATGCCTTCACTTTGACACCTTTGGACACGCTCTGTTTCCCTGGACTTCTGCAAGATGGGCAGGCCTAGCTTTGTGTGCAACATTTTCTCTTCTGAGATACGACTGGAAACGTTCCTGCATTAAAGTCTGCAAAAACGTTTTCACCACTTTTTTCTAAAGCTGCGTCTTGCACTTAAGTTTGAGCCTGCCAATAAATGTTCTTTGTCATTAGCTGCAGTTGCCTAATCAAGGCCTGGTTTGTCATGCATGTTAGGCACCTAACTCCCACTAAAGTCAATATAAATTAATACTTTTTCCTTTAAACAATCTTCCAAAATTCAGTAGGCAACTGTATGTATTGCTAGGACCAGAGCTGCTTCCACAGATCTGGTCATTGCCCCGTAACACTTTGGAGGTTGGTTGGTTTGGTTTGTACTGCACGCTGCAGTAGCTGGTGCCACAGCCTGCTTGTCTCTGGCCGGGGCTTCAGAGTGCTACAGCAATAAAAGTAATAATAATTAAAACAATGAAAGTAATACCAACAACAGTAATACCAGTAGTAATAAATAGTTACATATTGGTGCCACATAAATATTAATTACTCCAGTGCTTAATTTAATTTCTAATTAATTTAGAATTAATTTCCTAATTTCTGTCTGGATGCACTTACCATAGTCTTTCTTTAGGAGACCTTTAAGAGACCAGAAGTGTTTTAATTTCCATTTTACAGAAATGGCATAGAAGGGCTCGGAATACTGTGGTCTGAGGACTCTAACTCTTACAGTGACCTCAAGGAAATTTGTGTCCTATCCTTGGGAAAACCATGTTTTTAATAGAGTTAGAGAAGGAGCCTATTCAGGGAATTTTCCATGTTGTGGGACAGCAAAGTCCCCAAGGGCCACAGCGGTTATTGGAGCTCGGTGTTCTAATGTTACAATAATTTCTCTCTTGCAATGACATTACCCTAGGGACTGGGGGGAAACTGAATGCTATGGAGTGCTATGACTTGTGAAAAAAAACACATTTGTCCCTTCCTCCCCTGGAACTCTTTCAATGTGCCCAGGCGTGCCCCAGTCTTAGTTTTGTCACCTTTGGATATAATTCAGCTGCCTTCACAGCAAGGATGTTGCAGGAGTGAGCTCTGTGAAGAAACAATGTTCAAATTTTAAAATTCCTTAGGGGAGGAGACAGGGACCTCTAATTAGCAAACGATAGAGCTAGCCCATAAACTGCAAAGCCATGTATCAGGAAGTTAAAGGATAAGCAAAGAGTCTTCAAATAATTTGCACGTAAGAAAGAATTCTTGGGCATGGGTGACAGGTAGCCTTACTGTACAACTGAAGCAGCACCAAGGGATATGAGTGGGGAGATGGTATTAAGGGAAGTTTGTGCAGCTGGAAAAGTTCTTTAAATGTGAATCCTTAATGAGGAACTTATGAACATACTAGTGCTGAGCAAATATTTAACTGTGAATAATTTATATGACAATACTACTACTATCAGTGAGGTGCTGTGGTTCATCATATGGCTAGGTGTCATAGGACAGCCCTTGCTCTCTCCAGCACTGCCTAGGGTTTCACCTTGGACTGAGCCAATCCATCATCCTGCAAAAGGAAAAATGACAACTGGGTTTCTCTGTAAAACAAATGAGTGAAGGATGCTTTGCTCCCCTTTCCTCCCTAATAATTTACAAGGTTTCCTTTGTGGGAAGTGGAACCTGAGAAAGTTTCTTCCAGAATAAAAAGCTCGCTCACAGATTGACTGTTAAATGTGCACTGCACGTTTGTCAGGGATGCTCTAAGTGGTACTAAAGCTGACAGAATACAAGCAGGAGCTGACAGCTTCACTCCAGTTACAGCTGATTAAAGGCTGCAGGGGCCTAGGGGCCCCGTCTCTAAAAGAGGACCTCGGCAAATTCACCGGAGCGCTTGCAGGCTGCGTGCTGCACACCGGCTGGCACAGAGTATGCTGGGTATCGCACTCAGTAATCAACTTCTGCCTCCAATTTTGGAGTGTTTGTGATAACAGACACAGACAAGACGTTAAAAATGCAAATGTGAATTGCATGACATTAGGTACATACATTGAATTACGTACAACGAACAGCAGTGTAAGATGAAGCACTGTAAATGTTGAACCTCAGTGTAAGTTTTAGAGCCATTTGTGGCTCTAACATGGCTCAAACCTTGCGGTTGAGTCCCCTACCAGACTCCTCTCCACTTCCGTACCATTTATTTAGAGCACAGTAAACCCTAATATGAAGGTAGCTGGATGTAAGTGCTGGGAGCCAACTGCTGTCATCCTGCTCGCTTGCTTTGGGAGCTCTTACCTACCTGCTCAAGCCTAGCTAGTGGTCCAGCCTGCCTCAGGTTTGAAGACCTAACCAGAACCATTTAAAAAATCTTGGTATCAAAAAGTGCTTAGTGCTGTCTGGTGAGAAGAGAGAGAGCACATCATCTGCTTTTCTGAAAGTTCTCATTTGTAACTCCCAACAGCTAGCAAGCATGCTTCACTCATGACAGGTGCGCTCCTTGTGCCTACACCTATGTTGTGCCAACTTCTCCTTGGGGAGATCTCTTTCTCTCTGTTCTGTCCCAGGTCAACTTTATAGGGTGGATTTTTTTTGTTCCTTCACAATGCTCAGAGCACATCACAAACACATTTCCCCTCCCAGACATGGATGACAAAACATAGCAGCATACGAGTATACCATTTTTTAAATTTTTACTGGAACCATCAGAGAATTTTCCTTGTATTATTTCTAACAGGAGATTTCTATTAAGCAAACAACCACATTTTCCCATTCTGCCCTAAATTTCAGTCTTACTTTATTAGCACCAGAGGCCAGATTCTCAAAACTGCTGATTAAAAAAAAAAAAAATCCATGCAATCTTTAGAATACTTTGGCAAGATACTTTTTTATAACGCATGAAAATAAATCACAGCTTGTGTCTTAAAAATTAGAACTGCAAGCACAAAGTAGAGTAGGTCAAGTAATAGACATGTTAGCTTTTTTTTTTTTTTTTTTTAACATTAAGCCATTAATACATTTTTAGAAATGCTAAATATTTAAAGCTCTAGCCTTAGAGCTATTTTTAGGGTGATTTCTTTGCTCAGGTTGAGCTCAGGTAATGCTTTTGATCTCCATTTTCATTCACCTAGCTGGAAATCACTTTTTCAAAAGTGGATACATGTTGAGAGGAACACATAAGACATGAGTCTCCAAATAAAAGACATTTAAAAAGCAAATCATTCCTTGTCCCTCAGTGAAGTTGCTTGTAATCGGTTTAAGCAAACTGTTTAACAGTGTAGAAGTATATCACAAGAACCTTTTCAAGTTCTGAGCCCTCTTGTTGATTTTTAAAAGGCAGACAGTAAGACTTGGGGGCTTTTAAATTGCAAAACTCAAGGAATTTGCCGATTTCCTCCTAGTGAGCAACAAGAATCCTGTATAGGCATGTGTGTATACATCTGCATATGTTTTTATATATGTTCACATATGTAAGAAAAAACTTATTTACTGTGAGAGTATTGGAGCACTGGAGCAGGCCGCCCAGAGAGGCCGTGGAGCCTCCTTCTCTGGAGGTATTCAAGACCCACCTGGACGTTTTCCTGTGCAACCTGCTGTAGGGAACCTGCTTTTGCAGGGGGGTTGGACTAGATGATCTCCTGAGGTCCCTTCCAACCCCACAATTCTGTGATTCTGTGATGTGCACTTAAATGTCTGTATATGCAACTATAAGTTCATGTGTATATAAATTGTATACCATGAAAACAATAATGTATATGCACATATACGGTCCTTGTTCCTCATCTTCTCCTGGGTCTCCTTCAGATTGTCTTGATGTTTATTCTTTAAAATCTTTTTTTTTTTTTGTTTAATTAAGGCCCACTAGAGCCATTAAATTCTGATTCAGATGGTATTTCAGACTTATTTTAAAATAAAGATAATACAAAAGGAAATAACAATAGCAGGAGAATATAACTGCCATTAACACAAATTATAATCCATGTGTACAAAATGGTGTGCACTCCAGAAAAGATGAACTGATCTTTTGACTAGGGTTTGGGCTAGAGGAAAATAGAGGGGATGATGTAAGCATATGCAAGAGACTGGAAAAGAGAGCTTAGGAAAAGCAAACATGCTCTGCAGAAGTAGTTCAGTTTGCATAATTTCTTTCAAATATGGATCCTCTCTGGTGTGTGAATGCTCCTTCCCTAGTCCCCCCTCCCTCTCTTCCTCACTTTTCTTGTAAAAGTAGGAATTCCTGTGCTGCTTGTGTTCCAATATCCCAGTTCAGACAGCGTGCCTGGCAGTAGCTCAACACCTGTGTGCTTGACTACTTACTGCTGACGAGCCTTGTTGCCGGTAATCTAGATTTATGGTAAGTCTACCCTTTCCCTTCATCTACAAGGTCCAGGGACATTTGGGTAGCCAATCTGCCCTTAAATATGTCTCTGAGGAAATGGTGCTAATTAGTATTGGAATTTACAGCCTTCCATTTTATTGACTTGTCCTACTTTCTTCGATAATTAACTAATGAGTAAAGTAATGAGCTATGTTAGTCAGTCATGATGTTCAATTAAACAGCAAATCAATTATTGAAAATAGTTTCGGACAGCTCTCGCGCCGTCATAGTGTCTGTGTGTGTGCACGCCTGTCTTCAGTGCACACCCCAGATGTGGCAGCATCTGTCCCTGGGGGACACCTCGCTGGAGGGAAGGGGCCATGTGATTGCAGCCAAAGCAGAGCATGGTCCCCTCTTGGCCACCTTGACCACCCTCTGCTCAGCTCCGTTGAACAGGACTGTGATGCTGGGGCTTCCCAAAGAGAGCTAGTCTGGATTCGGAGAGGTCCCAAAAGCTTGAGAATGATGAAACAGTTTTAAAACAGTGAGCACTTTTCATGATGGCAAGGATGGCAGAGGGATGTTACAAGGCACTGCTCTAGCCCCTCCACCTGTTTTCTTGGTGCGTGCAACCCTTTCGCCTGGGGGCATGGTGCCCTGTCCCACAGCTGGCACCACAGCAGCAGGGGCTAATGCATAGATGAGGGTCCTCAAAGCCCTGCCTCTCTCCTGGCCACAGCAATACACAGGAGGGGCAGCGAGGCTGGCAGGAAGCTCAGGATGTTTCCGCAGAGGACTTTACATGCCACCCTGATCAGCAGTTACCCGTTGTGACCGTTGTGTCACAGATCTCCTGCACCATGCCCACCAAACTGCAGGCAACATGCACTGGATCCTGTGTGGTCATGGGCAGGGCAGACTGTGGTTCACCAGGGTAAAGCAGTACTCATGGCCTGACCTCAGTCCTTAGAACACAGGTGACTTCATTTTGCATGGGCCAGGCAAAGATCTTTTTGAAAAACAGGCAGTTATCTCCCTGATGTTGTGTGTGGAAATTGTGTCTATGAAATCTGAGAGGCATACAGAAAGCTAATTAGCATCATTATTTAGTGCCAGCTCTTGCCAGCTCTTCAGCAATAATTACTCTTTCGTTTGACGTTGACCTGCTTCCATCAGGTCCTTTGCTTCCGCTTGCCTGCTGCACCAGCTGATAGGTGCTGCTGGGTGCTCTCGTTCATCCTCCTCCTGACACTCACCCTGCTACATTTGCTGTTTAGTTCTGCTTTTGTTGTTGGACTGTACTGCAATGTTATTCCCACATAGAGCAGGCAGACCTGTCCTGAGCATTCAACAGTCTAGGAACAACTTTCACCTTCCTACATTTATGCAAATAATAAGGTTTGACTCTCCCTGTCAAAAAAGCTCTTTGCTGTGGGCAGCAGCAGTTCTTTACAGATGGCAGTGATACCACATCGAGCAGTTTGACTGTTTTAAAAAGGTGATAAAAAAGTAAAAGTTCTTAGTGGAAAAATCAGGTTGGCCTTAAAATTTTAACCTAGTACTGTCAGATATATTGAACCAGAAATAACACTCCTAAAGCCTTGTTGTGCTCTCTTGCGGTTCTGTTTGCGTAGCAAAGTGGCACAAATAGTGCCATGCAAGGCTTGTGGGTGCTGTAGTCATATAGATTTGCCCTATAATAATTCTTTGTTAATAATAGTCAACATCCAACTTTTTTTTTTTTTTTTTTTTTTTCCCCTAAGGTTGTGAGCCTGCAGAAAGCTCCCCCTATCCCAAATTCAGAAGGGAAAGCAGGCCAGTGAGCAAGGTGCCTGAACATGGAGAGAGGAGACTGAACATGCTGGCTGTAGCCATCCAATTGAATTGAGATTCATTAGAGAAACAAGCCAAAACAAATCAAAGACGGTTCAAAAAAGGCAACATAAAGTTTTCATTTCCAAACAGTTTTAATTCACTGTTTGTGCTCTTTGCTGAGAATATGCAAGGAACACAAACATTCCCATATGAATTAAATTACAATTTACATATGAATTACATTAGAAATATGAGCTACACTAAAGAGATAATTAGTGCTGTCCTGGGTTATGTGAGCACAAACAAAATTAAATAAGAACAATTTCAAAGCCAAGTTTTGCTTTGCCTTTTCAACTAAGCCAGTTTAATCAGTGATAATGACTGAAATAAATCCACTCCGTATAACACAACGCACAACATATCAGACAGTGTGAAAAGCCATTACTAAGTCCTGTGCTTTGGTAAATCGTGCAGTCAAGCAGGAGCACAACGTCAGGGAGGCTATGGAAAATGTGCCAGCGCTGGGTGCCAGGCGCCGAGGGTGGTGGTCCCGGAAGCTGGTGAGGGAGCAGAGTCTGCTACAGGCCAGTGTCACCGCTCTGCAGCCAGCAGCAGGGGAGCTGCGAGGGGTGAGCCAGGGATGTTTTTAATCCTTACACAGGAGTGAGAAAGGTCTGCCATGGGAAAATGCCAGCGCTAGCACAGAGCAGTGGGAGGGAGAGGAGCGGGAGAAGCGAAGGAGGGGGACGAGGGATGAATGAGGAGGATAAAAATACCCGGCAGAAGCAGACTACCTGCGCATCGGTGCCTCAGCCCCTAAATAGAGCGATGCTTTATGACTGCCTCGCCTAATGAGCTAAACTCTGGTGACCATAAAACTGAAATATAATTATGACATTAAAGATGCCTATATTTGAACTTAATTATTAATTAATTTAATGAGAGAATAGGAGGTTGTAAAACTGCTAATTAAACGGCTCTGTAAAACTGCAGACGGCAGAGGATTTACCAAATGATGAATCCCACAACAGTATTTGGGCTATATCAATATTCTATTAATATACAGTATGCCAGAGGTACTGGCTAGTACGCTACTCACAGTTAAGCCGATGTGACAGGCATACAGAGTGAAAGAAAATGAAGGACATAAAATTCCAGATGACAGCAACCTTGAAGACGATCTCTGCCCCCACCTCTGTGGCAGCTTCTGAAATCAGTTAAACAAACTCAGAAATGCAGGATAAAAATCAATTCACCATCGCAAATGCGAGTGAATTGGCTCGAAGCAAACAACCCACCTAAGGTCGTAGGCACCAGGGTGCTGCGTCGCCACTCTCCACTCACATGCGGCAGTGGTCAGAGCTAATCTGGACTTAAGTGCCAGGGAGCAGGAGAGATGCAGCCCGAGTGTGTGTGCAGCCTGCGTGTGCGCGGAGAGCCGAGCGAGAACAGAAAATAACTGTCCCCGTGTGATTAGCGAAATTAAGCTCAAGTGAACCTGCAGGGGCTGCATGCGAACCTGCGGGGGACAATTTTAGAGATTCCCACGCTGCTCTATGAGCATACGAGGAATTGCACTGCAGTGTTTGAATGGTGATGCTGTTTGGATGACATCCGTTTAAAAATACAGGGAAGGAGTACGGGAAAATGTTTTCTTACAGCATTGAGCCTGATTCAAGGAACGTCAGAAGAGAACGCGTGGGGAGGCACACTGCATGTGTCAAAACATCAATCACGACTGATTACTGGGGAAAAAAAAAAAAAAAGGGAAAATTCAGGTATCCTTTTACAATTTTGTAGGAAACAATGAAATACTTCTGGGCAATACAACAGAAAAACACCAGGATAAGTGCATAAGGTATATTTTAAGATTTGAAGGAATCCTTAGAACTGTGACTTTTTGCACCTGCTATATATGGCATGGTTCTTCTTTTATACATTTTTTTTTTTTTCAATGCATTGTTGACAGCAGCAAGAGGTGATTTGACAAGAAAGATCAAAGAAATAGTATCAACAAAATAGGGTGGGAGGAGGAGATGCACTCCCTGCTCTAGGGAGAACATCACAGGCATTACAGTAACATTTCCTGTTTCTGGAAAATGGATGGAGGATCTTGAGGTTAAGACAGGGCTTGTGTTTCCAGGTCCTTTGTGAGTGCTGAGGAAATTACACCAGCTTTCTGCACTTGAGCTTCTACTTTCTAATCGAGGAATAACATCTGTTACTATTCAGATTTTAGATCACTAAACAGAAACACGTAAGCAGTTTCTGAGAAGGTAACCTCTAGAAGACACATTTTACTGACAGGTTTGGGGAAAGACTTTAGGAAGTGTCACTACTGATTTTGTTTTTTAATATCTGTCTTGGGAGATGTGTGCTTCACATGACTGGTTGAACTGATTTCAGATACTAATACTTTTAATAGTCTCTTGAACTCAGAAACCTAACTGGTGGGCTTTGTGTGGGGATCTGCAGCTAAAAGAGCTGCTGCTTTAAAAAAATCTTGGTCCCGATTTAGAAAACTACTCTGGCTGGTTTCCATCTTATAATATGTGCAATTAATAAATATGAAAGCTTCTATGCATTTATTATCATTGTTTCATGCCCTGCAGTTTTATAGACCCAATTTTTCAAAAAGTGACTTTTACCAGAAATAAAACCAGACAGATTTCTTCTATTGTGAGACCCACTATCAGGCCTGCTCCCTTGACTGCAGGCTCTGTGAGGCCTGTACCGTGTGTCACTCACACTGGTTTCAATCCCAGCAAAACAGACAGTGAGTTAACGGTTGGAGTTGGGTTTTTAGTAAACTGGGTTTCACGTAAAAGGAAATGCCAAATGACTCGTCATCATCATGTTGCAGGTTATACATTTTTAGACTATTGAAGAACTTGCCTCCCTATCTTCTCCAGACCTACCACGGCATAAACTATCATTACTGATAACTTGTGCTCCTTGCAGGAGAAATTCTACCTGCGGCAGAATGGCTGGCCTGAAACACAAGAGAGAGAAATATTTCAGAAAGGGGAAATCTTGGTGAGAGTTACTGTCAAACCCAAAGCCTGTTGGTAGTTTTCTGTGATTCTTACTGCCATCCAGTTGTGAGGAGGCCCTGGGCAGGGATGGGCGGGGGCCTCCTTATTGCAAGGACCGTGAAACGACCACCTGACAGCTCTGAAGTTTGTGGTCATCTTCACAAGGGTGGCCGACACAGACTCTGGCAGAAAATGTTTTTGGCTCCTTGTTCTGCTCTGAGGGCTGCAGGGCTGTCCCATCATCTGGCTGGGATAGCAGGAGTAGGAGCAGGCCTCTCTTTGGGTGCCACCAGCCATGTAGCAGTGCTGCTTCCAGCCACGTGTCGGGTTTACCCTAAAGTGGCCCACAGACTGCAAATAGCAGCTGGGCCGGTGTATGTGTATGTCATGGTTTGCAAACCTTGGGGGCTGCAAATTCCTTAAATGTTGTGGGTAAAATCCGGCTGTGGCCCAGAGCTAAAGCATAGAGAAGGGGTACCTGTCAGGCTTGATTACCAGGAGAGCGATCCAAAGTACGAACATGCATGATCAGCCACTATTGGCATTGCAGTCCTGTGCCAGGGCCTTGCTCCGACACCTGAAAAGCCTGTAGAAACCCCAAAATTTCACTGATTTGATTTAATTCCTGAGGATTCAAAACGTTTATTTTAACTGGGATTTAAATAATCGAGGAGGTTAACTTGGTGTAAGTTAGCTGTTACTTTTGTTTGCACTTACCTTTTTTTTCCTCCCTTTAGAAAGCTTGACTTTGGTTGGTTGGTAAGCAGGAAAATACGTGGCTTACTTCACAAGTAAGCTGCCCACTTGGTGATTTGTCACTGATCTAAAGGATATATTATATCTTTGCCCCATTCTTTAGTCAGTTTTTTAGTTTAGTATAATTTAACGTATCTTCTTTTTTTCACCTTTACATAATGTTAGAATACAGTGACTACATTACCTTCTCTTTATTAGGTGAATGCTATGTTTTCTTTGGTATTTGTGTTAAAACTTCTTTCTATAGAACTTGCAACATCTTTACTACTATAGGAAAAATAATATAAAAATAGTTCTCACTGAGTAAATCTATCTTAAACTTGATGGATGTGAGGAACAGAAAGATAAATTCATTTGAACAGATTTTTTTTTTTTTCATTTTAAACAAGTATATCAAATAAAAGAAATAGTGTATGACATACTTAAATCATGTGTTTCTGTTCATAATAACCACCAAGGCCTTCAGTGAGGTAGAGCTCACCATTTTAAACCTTCTATATACACCACAATTGAAGGACAAACACAGGCTTTTTGGTTTTATAAGTTTCCAATAGGTTTCTCAGTGTTGGCTGAAGCATATATTGAACAGAACTAGCTGAGCTCATTTAAACAACAACAAAAAATGTCTTCGTTCCTGGAAACAAAATTGCTACAGTTAAAAAGTACATTGTTGTTCTAACAAAATTTAGTTGATAGCTCTTTACCACTGATTCACCATGCATTAGTTTGTCTTTCTTTAAGCCAAAAGAAATGGCATAGAATGAAGAAGATAGGAAATGTTTGGACTGAACTTTTCTCTCTCAGGAAAGCATACCATTTATTATATTTGGTTTGAAATCTGAAAGCTAAAGGGTGTTCTGCCAGATGTATGTCTTATCAGTATGATGAAAGTTTGAGTTGCATTAAATCAACAACTCTATTGTTCCACAAGATGAACATAATCAAGCTACTTCCACAAGCTAACTGAAATGGATTAACAGTGATGAAATACGTGAATGTTTTTGAACACAGAGGAATCAAATAAATCTGCATAGCATGAAGATGGTATTTTTTGGCAGGTGGTTTATGTTTACATGATATTGGAGGAGATAAAGTGGTCTGATTTTTTCATTGTTGTTAGTTTTTGCTGAGATCACAGATTCTTCTGGATGGAAGGTAAAGAAGAAAACTCTGGGTCTGCAAACTAAAGCAAGCTCATTCTTACATTTTGTTTTGCCACTAGGTCACACCTTTGTTTTAATCTTTCTAGCCAGCTTCATTCACTGTTTATTTATGAATGGTCCGTAAACTTTTCCATACCCTCAATTACATAATTATCATAAACCCTCTTCCAAATGCAAGTGTGTAGAGGACAGCAAGCGGATTTCAGCTGCTTAAGCAAGCTGCCGTGACCTCTGTGGATATTTTGCTGCAGGGTATTACACAGCCTTTCAGATGATGTCAGGAGGAAGGCTGAAGTCTGGCAACCCTTTATGGTTGGCACGTGCTTGAGAAATCTAACTGGGTACTTTTCTTTTGTTCCAAATCACAAACCAGGCAAGCATCATAAACAAGAATGAGTCAGTCTTTCTGCTCCTAAACTCTGAATGTGTTAATCTTTTCCTTACTCTGTCAGGTTTGATCTGCTTCTGGAGGAAAAGGAAAGTAAGAAAGCAGCCTGGCTGAGGTTGATTGCATTCTCCTGCAAACCTAAATACCAAGGTCTGAGCTTTCTCCTCTGTTTTCTAGCACTTTAGGTCATGCCCACATGGGAAGCTAAAGCTCTAGTGTTCAGAAATGGCTGTCCCTGCAATGCCTGGGTGCCAGGCAAGCTGTTCCACAGCCTGCTGCTGCTCTGTTAGCGTGCTTTGACAACAGTTTGTCCAGCTGAAGGAAGGCATCAGGAATAAAATCACTCCACAGGCAACCCTTGTAGCCAACGTTTTTTTTTTCTTTCCTTTCCGTAGTTGCTAATCGTGTTATGCTTGAACGCAAAATTTGTTACAACCCCAGTTGGTCAGAAGAGTGTTTAAAAACTGTTCTAAATACAGTTCTCTGTCCTAGATTTCAGCAGGATTATTCATATAGTTAAAGCTACGTGCCTGTTTAAGTGCTAGACAGTGTTTATAGGTAAATTTTAGCTCTTAACCCCACCGTAATCTTTTGGATTTTTTTCCTTCTGTGAAAATAAGTAATTCTTTTTTGTTGTATAAAAATCTTCCTTTACATATTAAAGGCTTACAGAGAAAACCACAGCCATGCATGTCAAAAACATTGAAAAACCCTAATAAAAAGAAATATCAGTATAAAAGTAAAATGGAAAATATAAATATGAGCCATAAAAAAATAATCTAATTATAGCAAAGGTGCCTTACCTACATGTACATACAGTTCAAGGCAATGTTTTCTTCTTCTGAGGCAGAAATCTTAATGTAGAGTGTATTACATAATTTAAGTACATATTGCCTGGAAAAAAAATGACAGCTCTCTCTGTTTTCAGCAGATCCACTTGAGAAGCTAAGGATAAAGAGAAAAAGATTAGCAAAGTGTCTTAGAAGTACAAGTGTGACAGCAGAAGAAAAAAATGTATATATATTACAGATTTGTGATGATTAAAAGAATTGACGATTGTGATGTCATTTTCTTTCTTATATGTAGAGATGGCTTGAAGGAGGAGAGGAAGGTAGAGACACACATCTGCTGTGAAAGGCTTCTAATGTCACAAACACCGCTGATTCATCTGTGACTTCAGATTTGCGGGTGCAAGAGAAGCCATAAGAATGGGGAGATGAGTCAGTCTGCATTCTGTGATAAGGAGAGAACCTCCTAAAAGTCTTGAGTTCCTGTACCATTAACAACAGAAGGGATGCCTAAAATAGTAAATCAAACTGGAAGGATTAAATAACAATTTGGTCTTTGCATTATGAAAAGTAAGTTGCCATCTGCTGTGAGTTTGCTTCTTGTTTATGAATGTCTTAGTTTGAATGAAGAACAGAAAAAAGAGCTGTTGCACATTCCCTCAAGCAAATGGAAAACCCAGCGGATGATGATCTTCTATCCTAGGCTGGTCAGTAGTGTGCCATTTACAAAGAGCCATGAATACACTGTGGAGATTTCTGAAGATAGCCCCATATGGGCGTGCACTTAGCCATCCCTAAGCTTTTCTAGTGACGGGAACTCTCTTCAAACACATCATATTTCCTTTTGCTGCATTCTGTCGCACTAATACGGTCTATCAATGCATCAGCAAATGATATTAGGGCACATGGCAATAGCCATCCACTTGGATGACCTCACTGTCACCCCACTTTGATCTAGTTTAATCATTTCTGGTGACTCGGGTTATAAAGCCATTCCCAATAACTGGCTGAAAAGTCTGCTGACTGTTTGGGTTACGTATGTATCTGGGAATACCAGCTGCAGTGAACAACTGGGCAGCACAAGTCCAAGTTGCACAAAAGATTTAAATCCTGTATCAGAAAATAAATTTCCTAAGACCATACTACGCCTAGTCACAAGTTTAAACACTTATTTTTCTCCATGCTGTCTTGCTTAGGGGTCAAATTTGAAAATGCAACCCACAATCAAAGCATTCGAGATAACAGGTCAGCCTAGCATCCTTCTTTTGTAATCAATGAAAAGGAATTCTACCTGCGTACACATAATGAAGAGACAGAAATACAGTAAGTATAGCAATACTGACACAGATTCTCCTGCTACACTTACATACCTGTGATGTCAATCAATTTACACATGCATTTATGCTCATATAAGTGAAAGAAAGATTTGTCCTGTTAAGAGAAAGGAGAAGAGGACTGAGTAGTATCAGTTTTATATTTGTTTCTGTATTATTTAAACTGCCTTCATGAGTACTTTGAGAGCAGAGGGTTTGATTCACATTTACACTAATAACATAATAATGTAAAATAAACATAAGGGTGTAAATTACAGTTAATCTGCCCAACCTGATACAAAAGGGACAGCAGTATAAACCAGAAGCTCTTCCTCTGCCAATTGATTAATATATCAATGCTAGCTGCAATCTAGTTTTCCTCCAAACAAATACGACCTAGTGTTGCAACAGAACAGGATTTTCTTTTAAACTGCTTGACTTGAATACAAGAAAAAATAGTACATCTATATTTCCTCTTCTCTGATTTTTTTCGTTTGTCTAATGAAAAGCATTGCTTTCCTTAGCATGTCTTTCTGCTCTTCCATCTCTTTATACCAGCTCAGCAACAAGAACATTACTGGAATAAAAGTATGTTTTCTATTGCCAAACTGCAGCAGGAGAGAAAAGAAAATTTTAAAAGTCATTTTTCCTTCCCCTCTCTCTCTGTTCTCAAGCTCTTCTGTATTGTCCCTTTTTCTACCCTGCATGTCTGCTACAGCAATACATTTTAGAGGCGGGGGGGTCACAG
>VXAV01001892.1:41929-71597 GCA_013399715.1 Alectura lathami
GAGTTATCCTGGCTACAGATTATTACCATACACTCTGTCAGTGCTAGGGAATGCTGACAGCAGGCATCTAATTTGGCATTAATTGGCAGGGGACTAATTGCATAACTGACATTGCTAGTGATACTTAGAGAGTATAAGGTAGGGATGGTGCAAAGAATCAGAAAAGAGAGAGAGGAGAAAGAGAGCAAGCAAACGCCTGCAGACAGCACTGTGGACACATGCATATAACTCGTTTGCCTCCTTGGTGTGCTGCCTTGTTTCATAAATGTGTTCCAGAGATATTGGCCCTTGTAAAAACACAAAGTCTTTCTGTCCTTTAGGTACTGGCAGTCTGCAAATACCTACAATACCAGTGTTTCATTGATACTGAGTATTGCCTGCTGCAATGAGATTATGTTCTATTGATGGGAACTGGGGTGTAACACAGCCATCTACAGAAAGCAATAGGTTGCCCTATTTTCAAGCTGAAAATGCTATGTATTTTATGAACTGCCTCTATCTTGCACACCAGGGATGTCTCTGTGGCTAAAGCCGTAATAGGATTTTCCTAAATGATACAGAAATACAAATATTCTGACTGAGCGTTTTTCTGGGCTCGTCTTATTTACCAGCAAGCTTTGATACAGTATTTTGCTTCCATCTTTTAAAGGACATTTTCAATTTCCCATTTCCCTTATGAGTGCTTCCTGTAAAGGTGTCAATAACCACTAATTGCGTTCTGCTTGGCCAGTCTGCAAATCAAAACAGCAGAGGCAGCAAGCCAATATGCATTCAAATCCCGTTACTTGGCTGCCTCATTCTCAGCTGGAAAGATAGGAGAAGCAAATATTCATACAATTGTATGATGGAAATTCCGAGTCGCTCCTGTGATCTCCAAAGATACCTTATGCGGCTTCTGTTAATTCTGAAATTTTATTTTAAGGGCGATACTGCTGGGGATGCATCAATGGTGTTTTTTTTATCTTCAGTCCAGGAAATGGTGTGTCTTAGACCAGAGCAAATGTAAAATGAAGTAGCCCTGCAATAAGTGTGGAGGGTATGTAATGATTAAATTAGAAGCCTGCTTGTACAGGCAGGCCAGTGGCAGAACACGGCAATTTTACTGTGTTGGTGGCCTAAAAAAGTGATGGGATTTAGCTGCATTGAGTATTGTGCAGTGAACAAAGTCACATCTTTGATTAATTTTGCTCCTGTTTCTTGACTTATATGTCAGCAGAGTGTTGATTTTCTTAAACTGATTATTTATGCCAAAGTATTAGCTGACTAATTTCTACTTGTAATATTTTGTCCAGTGTTTGGTTGAGAACAGTTTGTTGCCAGTGTCTGCCACTGCAGTTCCAACTGCTTTGGTTTCACACTTTTGAGTGCAATGTTTTCCTTTTCTGTTTTGAGGAACAAGCTTCCTAGGGTGGTTGTCCATGAGTGGAGATTCCAGAAACACTTTGCACAAACATTTTCCGAATTTCACTTCAGCTTGGGCAAAAGTTTCCACCAGAGAAATTCACATACAGTGAAAAGCTTTATAGGAAGGGCTTCCAAAGGGGACTGCACAAGTCAACTGAAAACACCAAGTGCTCACATGCAGGACAAGACATTTCCAAACCCTTTTGGTTCTGTTCTACCATGGAGAGGGCAGTGTCCCTAAAAGAAAAGGTTACTCCATCACCATTTTCTTTTTTTTTTTTTTGAGGGGGGCAGTAGTTTGAATAGAAGATGGTTTGTGTGTTGTCTTAAATAACTTCCACTGTTAGTTGTTTTTATTTTAGTAAGCAATTTATGATCTTCTACCCTATTCTGCTTGTTTTCTATGGAAGACAAAACACACAGATCATACAAGGAAGTGATATGATGCTTATTCTCAAACTCAAAATTGTCAGGAAGGGAGCATATAATATGGACTCAGATTCTTGCTTAACCACTCCTGGAAATCACAGACATGGTACAGTGGTGCAGTAGGTAAAGATGAGGCAAATCTGGCACCACTTGGTTGTTGTGAGATATCAGTGAGATATTCACTGATGTTTCTTTTGTTGCCATTCCAGGTTCAAGAGTTGTTGTTGGCTCCTTTCTTCACACTGTGTTTTGCCCAGCTCTTTGGATGAAAGCAGGTTCAGAATGACACTGATCTCTAGACTGATGTGGCTAAAACATGGATGTAACCGCTGCCAGCTGTCCCCCCTGTACCCTGTGCGTTCTGCATTATCACTTCATTGCACAAGTTGGTTGATGAGGATTTCTGCTTTCCTGTAAAGATTTTCTAGGAGGGGAGCTGAGGCCAGCTCATTTCTCATTCTCAGTATCAAGTGATGCTGCACTACGTAGATATTGCAGAGTGTCAGCCAAATCAAACTGATGCTGTTTAATGCTATAAGTCATGGTTTCTGACAGCTGCTGGCTTATTGGTGTATTTTGTTCACCAAGCATATTTTGCATGAGTTGCAAAGGTGATGATATCATTGGCTAAGTATGTGGAACTGCGATGGCAGGCAGAAATGCAGAGACCAGCAGCAGAGCTGATGGAAAGAGTTGGGAATGGGAAAGGGTTGTTGCAGCTGAATTCCGCTTCAGAATCTGTAACTGCGCATTTCTCACCTGTAAAGGAGAGCTTCTGCAGCTGTCACTCAGCTTGGCCATGCCTTTATCTCCTCCTTGACTCCTGAGGCTTAACCCCACTGACTTAGTGCACCTTGGAGCAAGCTGCTCACTGGCAGCTGCAATCACAGTGTGTATGCGTATACTCCCTCACTGTAACTGGAGGGTGTATTGGAAAGCAAGTCAATGAGGTTAAGCTGCCAACTCCTACGGCCACCCATGAGACAAGCAAGCTACTTCTGGGCAGTAGACTAAAGTATTCAAAGCCATGGTAGTGCCTCCATTCAAACACATGCACCAGGTGAGCTGGAAGGAAATTGCATCATCTTCACGTGAAACGCCACTGTGACATGATGTCAAAAATCACTGTGGGTTTAGCAGTTAAAGGGAGTTTGCTATTTAGGTATTTTCTTAAGAAGGTGATATTTGTAGGGATTATGAGAGGCTGGCACAGCTTTCTAAATACCCTTAAAAACGATCATTTCTGACACTATAGCAAGGAGTGTCTTTTTCCTTCATGATCAAGACTAATCTATCTATTAATTTATTTCTTTGCCCCATACCAAGGGAGTGCTCATTTTCTCTGTATCAGGTTCTTTGCAGCACCAGTCAGGCATTTTAGGTCTGGGAACACAGTGCACTGTGTATGGCCAAAGCTGGCTTTTAAAAGGCTGCCCACACTTAGGGAGTTTTCAGCGTCACAGAGCACCTTCTCCCTTCAGACCTTAGGTGCACCCTGCAGGCACGAGCAGCCGCGTGTGCTGTCTGCTGTATGTGCTTGGCTCTCCCATTGCAGCTGAGCAGCATGTGCTGCTCTTTGTGTCCGCCATTTTCCAGCCTTCCCCTACTAGTTTGGGTGCACAATGACACCAGAAGACCATAAGCAAGGCAAATTAGAATGATGAGCCTTGGACTGCACACCAGTGAGCCTCAGTTCGGCTTCAGAAGTTCATTGTTAGTCTTTCAGTGCGGCATCGGCTCCCTCAGCAGCTCAGACAGCAGCAGCAGATGGGCCTAAGAGTTATGCTCCTGAGTGTGCCTGCCCCTCCTTGCTCTTCCTGCCTGTCTGCTCACTCACATTTTGTGTTGTAAAATCGCACAGCATGTAGCCCAACGCCACCCTCTAACAGCCACAACAGCGAAACCTTGGGACTAGCAGAAGAGGCATCTGTGGGACCGAAAGATACCTCAAGATCCCAGGATCCTGCTCTCTGCAGTCCCAGGTTGCATTCCCTAGTTAAGAACCATCAATATCAATACTTAATGGTATTCTCTAAGCTCAGGCAGTGAAGAAAATAGGGTTGTTATCTATCAAAGCACATTTTAGTTTTTGACAAGTAAAAAGCAGCATGGGGAATGCAGTAAGTCTGAAATGAAAGCCTAAAAGAAAACTCATATAACATCTGGTGTCATTTATCCCCTGTTGGCCTTTCATAGTGTGATATGATGAGCTTGTTCTGATTTAAGATCAGATGATGTGGTTTGAAAGAGGGGAGTGGGGGATGCAGCCAGTCTGGCAGCAAATTGGGATACAAAATCTGCTCAAATAATTGGAAACACGACAGATTTTCCTTAACTGATGCCAGTGGCATCTTAGTTTATCCATCTCTCTCAGCTGCATTTGTTAAGTGCATTATCTTATTGGTTTTAAAGTTTTCATCTCACTTATTTGCAGGGGAAAATGTGAGCAAATCAGTCATGATGGATTGCCTAATTTTCTGGGCTGAATAAACCAGTTTTATAAGACTGTTGATTCCTGGGTTATTAGTTAATAGAAACATTTATCAATTTCTTTATAGAGAAGGGGAAAAAAACTTTAACCAATGATTGCATTTTAAAACTTTCATTAATGTTTTTACGTAATGCTTAGTGTTGGACATGAATATGGTAATCACAGATTTTTTTTTTTGTCCTTCTTCCCTTCTCTTTTTTTTTTTATTTTCCTAGAGAAATATAAAAAAAATAGTCAAAGCAGAATGATGTCATTAGATTGGTAATTATATTAAGTGTTCTTTGATCAAGAAAAGGGGTAGAGGAAAAGAAAGATCATTTTCTAGCTAGTAAACATTGTGCCTGTTTCTGTTACCAATTTTCTTCACAAAAATGGGGCCTGATTCTATGCCCTTGAACCCTAGTGACTTAGTCTCTGTCTCCTTCTTGGTGTGCTTAAACAGCAGCCAGATGTTGGTTTTGACTTCTGTGTGACTTAAGGACATCCCTGAAGTTACCTACTGTTCCATCAGCCCCTTAGAATTCTTTGATCCTAAATAAATAAATAGCTAATTGTATGGTTCACACACAACAGTGAAATCTCTGAAAGTGTTGGTTTGTTGATAAAGATCCAAGTGACATAATCTATGAGGTAACCCTATTTAAAAAAAAATAACAATGGTAAAAGAAAAAAACATTTTTCCTCTTAAAAAAAAAGAGCTTTCTTTTCTGTTTCAGAGTGTCAGGTCTGAATCTCATCACGATTCATTTTAAATGTAAAGTCTCAAGCAGATGAAGCCACAGCTGACCACATTAGATGTGGCACTCACTGCCTCAGCTGATGGATGCAGAGAAGGAACACGTCCCCGTGGCCTCATCCAGGGTGTAGCTGTACCACGTTACCTACACATTATAAAGCCCTTTGCATAAAGGGCATTAATGTAACAAAGGATCCTTGCACATTGATCAAACCGAAATATCATTTAAAAAGACATCAGGTTCAGAGTAAGGATACATCATGTGTGGACCGGTGAATAATGAACTCATGATCTAGATGAGATGCGGTATGTCCATTAAATTTTTTAAACACCTCTATTTCCTTCTTCATCTTCTTTTTAACATCTCAGATGCCTGTATTGAAACTTGGTTGCAGAAGTGCAAGAGACATTTCCTTCAGAATAAGAATGAAGGGAGTTAAAAAACTTTTATGCAAGTAGACTTTGCTGTGAAATGTTATCTTTTGTTAGTTCAAAGGTTTCTGAAGATATAAATTCTTCACAACTGCCCTGAGGTACTGAGAATGTAAATTGAATACTTTACAATTTGTAGACTGTTCCTGCAGTAATGTGTATCTCCTCTGTGAGTGAGTGTTTGGGGATTTTTCAATTACTGTAGTCTGAAAACTCTCTGAGATTCTTTAGGGCAGAAAAAGGCTTCCTTCTCAAAGTTGAGTCACTGATGTTCAAATTAGCTGCCAAAAGCATTCTAATGATCTGTGTTCCAGATTTTGCTAAACAGGGAGAAAAAATTGGCCCATTTCACCAGGGGAAAAAAAAAAAAAAAAACAAGCCATTCCTCCCCCATCATAAGTATTCAAGAGTTAGGCATTTTGCCAGGGTCAAGAGTGAGATGAATTGTTGACAATATGTACACCTTGTTCTATAGGTCAAGGTCATTATTAAGGGATTCAAGTGAACTTCTTTACATTTCCAGGGCTGTAGCATATGTGTGGCCTCCAGGCTCACAGTGTTGTTTAATAGCTTTTGTGAAGCCATAAGTTAAATGATAAATTGGTTGAATATGTCTTTAAACTCAGTACATTTCAAAATCATACACAGGACTCTCACGTTTTTATATACTGTGATCAAATGCATTTTACAGAGCATAGTGCAAATGGTCAGAAGTACCTGCATAGTGCCAGCTGATTATGATTTAGCGGTGTTTACTGTAGACTGCTCTTGCTACAGTTTATTGCTACTAAGGTCAATAACTAATACAATTTAACAGCTATTGCATTTCTAATGAGTAAAAGATCCTAGCGTATTTCTAAATGCAACGTGCACTGAAAGTAGTGTGGTTAAAAACACCCGGCAAGGAACTTCATAATATTAAGTAACTCCTTAGGACATCAGGAAGGACTCTTGCTCTGTATGACTGTCCATAGCAGAGCTGCTTCCTGGCATGAGCAGGTGGATGAAACACCACAAGAGGATGGATAACCTGCAGGATCTTCCCTTCACCAGTGAAGGTCATCTGTCTCCGGACGCAGCACTGGTGGAATTAATCCCCAGGCAACTAGATGTGATTGCTTGCTGGGGTTTGGGTTACTTCTGCCTGTACTGTTTGGGCAACCCAACTGGTCCCTTTGAGCCACTACTGACTCCAAAGGATGCTTGTGCTAGGGGTAACCCATGGAATTTGTTGCTGTGAGGCAACATGTTCTGAGAGCTGTGAAGGTAGAAATGAAAGAGAAACTTGGTGGTGTTGGAAAACTGCTTCATTCCAGTACCCTGGGTACATTCAGCCTGTGTCTGCTACCCTGATGTTGTTTGAAACATTTAGCAAGTATTTCAGGTCTCCTAAACACGCTATGTCCTGCCCCTGAGCCAATGGCTCTCTGGCAAACCTTGCCTTCATTCAGATCCCACCTGTTACAATCCCTGCAGTGACCTTGGAAGAGGAGACCTATTGAAAAGGAGACCTACGAAAAGTTCATCCCTCTTATTTCATTATGAACTATCCACCAGCACTAGTTTGCTACACCCACAAAGTCACCTTTGTGTGACTTTCTAGGTCAGAGGCTTTGTAGGCCATTTAAATTAAGCAACCTGTGTACGCCTTTCAAAATCAAAGTACACAGCCTTCCCTTTCCAGACAGCTTGTGAAATTCTATTATTGTAAATGAGACTCTCATATTCACAGTGTGTAAATTCAGTTCACCATTACCGGTGAACTCAGTTGCCCAACCCATGCCTCTCTTCCCCCACACCCCACCTCTCCGGGCAGCCCATTGCAGCAACCCCAGTGGGCTGGTGTGTTTTTGGCCATGCCAAAACCGACACCCACCCTTCCCTGCAGCTCTGCCAAGGGTCAGGAGGCCTGCTGGGTGCTTCATGGGCACAGCACCTGGCCCAGAAGGGAGGAGATTTGTCAGAACAGGAATTCTTCATGAGATGCAATGAATGCATAATTTAAGTAGATTTTAATGCAAGGAAGTACCAGAAACATAAGTCTGAGCACCATGTCAGGGCTTAGGCATACGAGAAGCCTTTCAATGACTTTTAAAAAAAAGTCACAATTGATGAACTTGCCTTACCTGATTAGTTTTTAAACTCCTTGGATAATTGTCCACCGATAACATGGGTTAAAGCAGGGAAATAAGGATGCTGGCCGTTACTTTGTATGCTACAGGTAAATCCTGTGAGGTACAGGAAATATGGTGTAAAAGGCAGCTTGGTGAAGGCCTTGCAGACACAGTGGTACTTTACACAAGGGTTTCGCTGCAACACAACATTTCACCCTGGCTTGTTGACTTTCCTTTAGCACCATTTACTTGCACAAATTACCCTGGATAAACTGAGTGGCTGTGCCTGATCACGCAGTTTTGGTGTGTTTGTTTCTCGGTAAGCAGTTTCTGGGTCCTGTCAGCATTCACCAGCATGGCTGCAGCAGCACCCACTTTCCCCATCTCCTCAGCACGCCCATGTTTTCACCCCACCAGGCCCTTGCCTGCAACCAGGACATAAGCCACCATCGGGCCCGTTCCCTGGCAACCATCCCATTTCTCGGCTCTTTCAGATCCATCTGAAAGCCCCTTCGAGTCGCCCTGCACATTTTCAGTGTATCAAACAGACACAGGCCCGGAGTTAATCTTGTTAGCACAATGAGGCAATTTTCAAACATTGCAGCAAATCAAATCATCCCTAAGGACTGGGAGGGAGGGAGGACAGGGCAGGGGGAGAAGGATAAGAATCTAAGGTGGCATTAACACAGAGGAAGCCTGGCTGCTACCTGCCGCCAGACAGCTCCTCGGCCACAAACCTCTCTCCCCAGTGCCACCCCCTCCCCACTGGCCCCTGCGTCTGCGTAGTGCTCAGCGCGAAGGCAGCAGTGGGCAGCGGGAGTGAGGGAGCTCATCTATCTGCGAGGAAAGAAGCAGCTTTGATGGTTCCCCAGCGGATGTAATTGTGCTCATTACTGCCCATTTACATTTCATCACTCGATTATCGCAAATGCCTCATTACTGTTGATAAGGGTTTGCTGTTGAACCACTCGCTAACTATTCATTCTTGTGCTCCGCTGTCATCAGGCGGACCCATGCGGGGCTAGGGGAGAGGGGGGAGCACAGGGAAGGCATGGCAGGGAGGAAAGACAGGAGGTGAGAAAGGTCTTCTATCAGATTTGATTAAAGGCTGTGATTTAAATCGATATTTAATAAAGTGGCTGCTGCCACATAACGCGTGCAATTCCCCATGCAGGCAGAATCATGAATCCGAAGGCCTTGCTGCCTGCTACATAACTCAATTGGGTTTTGTGCACTGGTCTGGCACCTGTGTCCCTGAGCACAGCGCCTCCGAGGTAATGGGTTTATGAGCCGATGAACAGAACTGATAGGTTCTAAATGGATTAACTAGGTGTCTGCAGCCTAGTGATGAATACATCAGGAAAAAAAAAAAAAAAAAGAGAGAGAAAGGAGAAGTAAAAAAAAATTGTCTGCATAAGCAGGGAGTGATAGAATGTGTTGACAGACACTGTGGCTGACATGAGCCCCAAAGGGTGAAATGCTGCTCAGCTCCTGTCAGTCAAGTGGCCTCTGAATAACGGGTGAAGATCTCAGGCAGCGTGGCTTCACAAGCCTGCAGGTGCCAGGTAGCATCACCCTGCTGCTGCTTCAATGGCTGCTGCAAAAGGCTGAAGTGGGGCATGGTTCATCTCACAGCCATGGCCAGCTTGCATGTTTGTCGAAGGCGTCTCACGTGCCTCCTCAGCCTGCAGGCCTGCCCTCCGCAACAGCTGAAGTGCATGCTCCAGCCAACTTGCATATGTATTTACATAGCTGGAAAAATGTTATTCTTGCTATTCTTGTGGTCTTGCAGTGGTTTCTCAAGTAGGGTTGGATTTCTGCAGTGCTGATGTGCTTTTTACATGAGTAAACCACAAGAGTGACAACAGAAGTATTATCATCTTCCCAGATAGGGGATAGGTACAGACAGATTAAATAATTTGCCCAAGATTCCATAGGGGAGCTGGAAATTGATCCCAAATCTCTTAAACTCAAGTCTAATACTCTAACTATGAAGTCATCCTTCCTCCTGTGGAAGGAGCCATGGAGTCTCATCGTCCGTGACTGATGTACAGAATATGTGGTAAGTGGAAAATGAAATCAGATAGACTTTAATGCTGACCTCTGTTTACTACTATTAAGCTACCAACAGTACAGTGGTAGGTTGGAGAATTTAGTGGCGTTTTTATGTTTTTCCTACAATGTTTCATATCGGATAACAAGATACGTGTTTTCCAAGTGCCATAATCTGCCACAGTGCTGCTGAAAAAAATACAATCACATCAGTACATGCAGACATTACACAGATAAAGGAGACCGTGTCCACATCCACTGTCATGGTTACATAGAAGTGAACCTATGGGAGTTCCACAGGAGTGGACTGAAGTAGGCAGCTGTTCTGTGGAATATGCTAATTTTTCACCAGAAATTGAAAACTTAACGTTTTTATTTGAAAAATACTTTCACGGTGCTCATGGGAGTTACATTTTGGACCTTTATCCCACCATTGTTCTTGCTATGTGATGCTCCCTAAAAAGATAACATTGCATGTAGTTTTCACCTCTTGTTGAGCTGCTGCAATGAATTATGGAATCCATTCGTATCCAGGGGGAAATGATGTCTGAAATACCGGTACCCAAGATATTTCCAAATTGAAATCTTTTGTTTAAAAACAAATGAGAAGTAAGAAAAGGCAGATTTTAATTCTTTTTATTGTGAAATTGAGTCATTTTTAGTCTTACATACATGCAACAATAGAACAGAGTAGGTAAACTAGATAACCGTGTACTGTGTTGTTGCACATAAACCACAATTTAAAACCATTGCTATGATTTCAAGAATCTGCTCAGTCAAGGTGCCTTCAGGAGAACAGATTCTCTAAGGATGCTGAACACTAGCTCTTTATTTCTAGTATTGCCCTGCACTAGTGTTTGCTTTTGAAATTCTTATCCTAAATTTTACAAAGTCTATTTCTGAAAGGAAGAAAAAACCTCAGTGATGCAAGCTACTTTTTCTTCCTACAAAACAACATCTACAACAAAATTGCATGCAGCTAGAGTGGCTGAAATCATTCAGTGTTATTCAGACCATCTGTGTAAACTGTACTATGCCATTCTACCTATAGTAAACTGCACTCAAAAATATTAGGAGAAGATTTTCCTGTAAGGATGCATTTTGGGAAACGAAAAGAAAGTTATGGGCATGAAGGCAAAAATATCCACCATCAGTTGATCAAAAAATGGTTCACTTTGCGCAAGATAATGCAAACAAGCCCCTTTTCTCCGATCATAATGCTTGGCTGACACACTGAATTTGAGAGGAATTACCTTCTCATTTTAAGTTCACTGTGTGTAATTCAGTCAGTTGATCTCAGATATACGAGCAGTTTAAGACTCTGGACACAAACATTCTTGAGTTTGAAAGTCTCTAAATTACGTTTGTGACTATTAAAGACACAATAGTTGCCATGGTTATATGTAATCTCTTATGTGTCTGCATTAAATGGACAGCCATTAGTTACACATGCACAGCATCTTATTGTGTCCATATCTGTTAGGAGTTTCTTCCCGTTGGTTAGTTCATTGTTATGAAAACAAAATAAACTACAAAATTTTCTATCACTGTTTTGAGATTTTTCCTCCTGAAAGCTGAGAGAAAAAGATGTTCCACTGTCAAACAAATGTTTGACTTATGAAAATGACAATGTATTTTTATATTGGAAATAACAGTGTGACGAACATGTAACATGGTGTACTTATCATGGAGGGATTGGCCCACTCTGCTCTGCACTGGCGTGGTCTCACGGTCTCACTTTGAGCACAGTGTGTTGTTTTGGGGCCACAATAGAACAAGGACATTAAACCATTAGAGAGTATTCAGAGGAGGGTCATGAAGATCGTGAAGGGTCTGGAGAGCAAGAGGTGTGAGGAGCAGCTGAGGCCCCTTGGTTTGTTCAGCCCAGAGCAGAGGAGGCTGAGGGGAGGCCTCATGGCGGCCTACAGCTTCCTCCCAGGGGAGCGGAGGGGCAGGCGCTGATCTCTGCTCTCTGGGGACAGCGACAGGACCCGAGGGAACGGCATGGAGCTGCGTCAGGGGAGGGTCAGGCTGGGGGTTAGGAAAAGGTTCTGTACCAGAGGGTGGTGGGCATGGAACAGGCTCCCCAGGGCAGTGGACACAGCCCCAGGCTGCTGGAGCTCAAGGAGCATTTGGACACCACTGTCAGATATAGGGTTTGGGTAGTCCTGTGTGGAGCCAGGAGTAGGGTTTAGTGATCTTTGTAGGTCCCTTCCAACTCAGGATCTTCTGTGAGTCTATGAAAAAATGTATCTTTTTATTTCCTGGTGCATTGCGGAAAATGTACAAAAATGCATTCTTAATATTTTCATATCAGAATGATTAATTTAATTAAAGATACCAATGAAATATTCTTTGTGTGTGCATTCCCCTCCAGAATAAAAAGACTTATCGAGGATGCCTCCTGGCATCAAAACATGGGCTTTGTGCACCCATCTGTTCAAAGGAAATTATAGTGCCTTAAGTCACACTTAGTGACTTAGAAATACAGTGAGATGACTTTGAAGAGCTCTCTGACAAGCCAGCTCTGATGCCTTTGTTGTGGTTTGTGTTCTCTGATCACACCTCACCTTATCTCATGAAAGGCCTAAACTTTGTCCTCTGGAAAGTGCACATGCACCTCTTTGGGCTCACCAGGCGTTCATGTTCCAAAGGGCACCCCCTTTGGTTCTTCTTATTACAGATTCCTTTCTTTCTGTTTGCTGCAGTCTTTTGACAGGGAAGAGTCCTTCTTCACCTTAGTACCATGATCTCTCCAGCTCAGGCTTACGAAGTTCGCTCAGTTGCCTTAGCCAGTATTCACTTCTTCTTGCTCTCCCATTCCTGCAAGGAGCATTGAAGTAATGTCCCTTCCTTATCTCACACTGTGAAAATTAGGGGTACATGTATGTGTATATATGTTTGCCAAGGAGTGGTCCACAATGTTTCTTCTGTATAGAATTTTTTCAACACTGAGATAAGCAAAACTGACAATAAAATGGTTTAGGGTGCACAACTGCCTATTAAGTGGTTTAGGGTGCTGAGCACTCACAACTCTCCTTACAGGAAGAACAGTGTGGGTGTTCAGTTTCTCTGGTTCTTGGCCACATGGCTAAATCATAGGAGGGATTTACTTATACCTCATCTGAGAAATCTTTTGCAGATGCACCTCAATGAAGACATCTGGACCAAGGAAGATAATTAAGCCAGGACAGAAACAAACTCCTTTCGTAACCTAAAGAAGATTTGACCAATTGATGCAAACGTCAGCTAAACATTCATGCACAGAAATCCAGTGGTTAGAATAAATATTTGGTGCCTACTTGGTAATATTCATGAAATGCAATTACTTGTTTAGATTTTTCCAAATCTGCATACCTAAACTTCCAGCATATGTGCAATCAGCTTCAAATTTTCCAAACAAAAATAGATCAAGAAATGAGGGAAAAATAGCATCTGCTCCTGAGTTAATCAAACCACCCAGGGAGATTCTCTGAAACTACTACATCCTCCTTTTGCTTCTTACTCCTTATATGTCACATTGTGTAATGGTCTTTAACTGAAGGCAGATCATTGGAGTTAGCTGAAGAGTATTTCCCAACCCTGGCTGGTACAGCAATCCCAGGTTTCGCTGTAGAGTGTCTCATTGTTTAGTCTTCCAATTCAGGCAGTTTGGGCTGGACCAGAAGTCAATGTAAATGAGTTTAGCCTCTTTGAGATAACTGGTGTTATGCCTAATTACTGTAGGTGAGGCAAGAATGACACTCATTTCCTGAGGATCAGTACAGCTGAGGATCTGACTCAGGAGTAGTTTATCCCGCCCCCATACCTCTCTCTCTGCCCCTCCACTCCTCAAAAAATGTCTGCACAAAGGCAAGCCCATTCCAGCCTCACTATTAAATTGTCTCTAGACTTCTGTTGGTACAGACAGTCAAGATAGCCAGTTTGTGGACAGATGTCAAGGCTTTGGCAGTGGGCCCCGCTGGGCTGCCGTGTGAGGTGAGGTTGGAGCTGCCCCATGCCAGACGCGCCTGGTTCCAGTCGGCTCCAGCAGCCCCACGCCAGGGCATGGCTAGGCTCAGCATGGGAAGTTTTCTCAATTTTTTGTCTTTGCTTCTCACTGTCCAACTCTGTTTTCACTGGTGATAAATTAAATTGAATTAAATTTCCCCAGTTTGAGTCTGGGAGTAACTAGCAAGCGATCTTCCTGTGTTTATCTTGACCCATGTAGATTCTCCCCCTGTCCTGTTGAGGGGGAAGAGTGACAGAGTGGCTAGATGATCATCTAGTGAAGGTCAGCTCAACCAGAAAAGGAAAGTTATAACAGGAGGCAACGGGAGGATTTTGTTAACAAACACAGCTATAATATTTTTAAATAGCAGGAGGCAATCTGTGACTATATGACATATTTTATAGTACAATAATTGGGACAAACCATCCAGTGTGTGTGCAAGTTATTGTCTTGTGTTGAGTAGAATGTCAGCTCTTCCTGGCATACCTGCATATCAGGTAATAAGACTTATCTGCTATCTTGTTTAGTGAGTGCCTGTGCATCGTGAAAAAGGAAAGGGGATTTCTGTCTTTGTGCCGGACATTTGGAGTGGCTATCATGACTGGAAAGCTGGTAACTTCAAATGAAAAATATTTTAATGCATTGTATCTTCAGTGTTACATGCTACTTAGAACTGTATCCTGAATGGGACTAATGGGAGATTGAGATTAAGAAACATGCCAGTAGAAAGAAAGATAAGGAAGAAGGGTAATGTGAAGGTTAGCTTTTTTATCCATTACAATTTTATGTTAACAACAGCCACTCATTAATTGTAGGTTTTTGGTATTTTGCTCCTTGCTTTTTTCAGTATATTATTCTTATATTGTTGGCACCACAGTATGAGAAAGACATTAAACCATTAGAGAATGTCCAAAGGAGGACTACAAGGATGTTGAAGGGTCTGGAGGGCAAGGCATGTGAGGAGCAGCTGAGGTTCCTTGGTTTGTTCAGCCCAGAGCAGAGGAGGCTGAGGGGAGGCCTCGTGGTGCCCTACAGCTCCCTCCCAGGGGAGCAGAGGGGCAGGCGCTGAGCTCTGCTCTCTGGGGACAGCGACAGGACCCGAGGGAACGGCATGGAGCTGTGTCAGGGGAGGGTCAGGCTGGGGGTTAGGAAAAGGTTCTGCACCAGAGGGTGGTGGGCATGGAACAGGCTCCCCAGGGCCGTGGGCACGGCCCCAAGCTGCCGGAGCTCAAGGAGCGTTTGGGCACCGCTCTCAGACACGGGGGTTGAATGTTGTGTGGTCCTGTGTGGGGCCAGGAGCTGGACTCAGTGGTCTTTGTGGGTCCCTTCCAACTCAGGATATTCTGTGATTCTAAGACAGGGCTTTCTTAAGGCATCATACAACCCATAGCAGTCTGTGAGCTGCATATTATGGTTTTTTTTTTCCTCTTGAGTGGGAAGACAAGTTATCATGTTAAAAGCAGTAGAGCAAAAGAAATAGTCCTAACTTACATTGGAAATACTCAGCATGAGCAGGATACAAAATGGTTAGAGTAGACTTAATGTGCATTTCCCTGTTATAATTGTTGTTGGATCTGCGAGTCAGAAGAAAGTCGGTGCTAGTAAGAAAATAGTGATGGGGAAGCAAGGTGTTGCTTCCCTTCCTTCTACCACAGTGGTGCCAGCCATGTTGCAAAGGCCCCAGATCTCAGCATGTGTCCATTGCTAAGTGCATAGTTACAGTGTCACTTTACAATTCCTGATTGGGATGGGCTATTCTGCACTTGTTAATACGTGGGCTGCAATGGGAGTTTGTGCCTGACTGAGCTATTTCATAGTAGAACCACCAAGTCACTCTTGCCTTGCATTGCAATATGCTGTAGCACACAGAGGAGGCAGCAATAAGATATTTTTTTCTCTGTTAATGCCTTGCCACCACCTGATTGTGAGCGGAGCTTAAAGCAGTAGTCAAGATGTATTGAGAAATTACTTCAGATTTATTTACAAAGACTCATTTGTGTTGAACTAGTGGTTTCCTATTGTGTCAGCAATTCTCTATTGTATTTATTTGTTACTGTGACATTAGGCAAGAGTACAATCCTATTAAACCTGCACATTACATTTCACAGAATTGTAAGCCTTTTCTGTGTCATGGAATGAGAAGAAACATGAATTCTTACTGCTGAAACTTCCTGGTACAGTACTTAAGAATAAAAATACAGTCACTGTCAGAGTAGGAGTTTTACTTTTCATTCTTTTTTTTTTTTTTTTTTTTAAACCTATGTGTTTTATAATAACTTTATAATAACTGGTCCACTCATCTGGATGATAAGAAAGAGACTGCAACTACTATTAGAGAAAAATTAGAGGGGATAATGATCACTCCATTATCCCAAGCTGGCTTCATATTTAGCAAGGGGTTTCTTTGGGTTTAGTTTACCTTTTGTGTTTTGAAAGCTTTTTGAAAGGTTTCAAAAATCCTCTGTTAAGAATTTGATTTTAAAATCACAATATCACTCTATCAACAACTTATGTGCCACCTACAGCACATATCAGTGCAATATGTTACATCTGTATTCTTTGAAAAATTATTTTTTCTTCCTGTTAGTATGCTAGGTAAGGAAAGAAAGAAAAAGAGTTGTGATGATTTTTTTTTTATTATTTTTTAAGTGCCTGCTCTAAATCTGTGGTTGAACACCTGAATGTGAGATTGTCTACAGACACATGAACTGTCTGAGGCAAATTCTCAGCTGTCATAGAGCTACATACTTCTATCGGACTGCAGCACGTTCCACCAGTTGAAGATCTGGCCTGTTGTGTCTGTGTTAATAATAATTTCACATAAAATTATATTAATTTCAAATACGAGCAGCAAGTCAATTTATTTTCTGCCACATAGTTACATCTAGTAGTATTAAATGTAGCAGCGTGAGTATTTACAACTTTATCTCAAGGGGTTTACTGTGAGAAAATAATGTTTTCGACAGAACAGTTGAGTAAATTTGGTTACCGTTTTCAATCTCTTTATGGGTGAATCATTATGCAAACTTAAATAAGTGAATATGTCTTCCTTATTATTTGTTTTAATCATTTTCAAATGCTTAGGCAGTTTGGAATTTCAAATCCCATATGGAATAAATAGTTATATCAATATGTACGTTATTTGCAAATATGCTCTGAATCATATGTGCTAACATGATAACTGTTTCCATGTATTTGAATGGTTGGGATATTAGATGACTTTTGAAATCATACCCGGTGACACAGTTGGAGGTTTGGGGAGTTTTTGTCCTGTAAGTGCTAAGCTAGTTTTATCAGAGCTCAGCATGAAAGACCAAGAAGACTCACATTTATTTCTTGGTGCTTCTTGAGGAAGCTGATTTTTTTTCCTTTGGACAACTCTTTGCATAAAGTATTGCATATCTGTTTCCTTGTTTCTCAGGGAAGACTTTTATCTGTCCTAACCCTTTAATGTGATGAAAAAACATCTGGAGTAATCCTCTGAGTCCAGCTTCAGTGGATTTCCTTGGATAAAATTTCCCTGTGCAAGTATCAGTCTCGAGGCCACTAGAAAGGAGAGCCAGGCAAGAAGAGGTTCCTCAGGGGAATAATACTGGCTGCAGAGGTGCTGAAAGCTCAGGCAGTTCTGTTGCAGCCTGGTGAAGCTTCCACAGCTGAGAGGGTGGAGAGGCTTGTCTAAGGCAAGAAAGGATTTTTCAAGTTCTTAAAGCAATCCAGAGAGTACCACCAAGGTCAGAAGGCCAACTTTTGACTGCTTTCTTCAGGGCGAGTGCAGAAAGCCACAGCAGGATTTCCTGCTGGTACTCCAGAGTTCCCACTGAGGTTGGGAAGTGCTTCCCATCCCAAGCATGTTTTTAAAAAAGTGACTCATGGTTGCACGTGCACAGCATGACGCACCTGAAAGATGACAGATTCACCAAGACTGGGAGTGTTCAGTCTTTTCAGTTTCAGCCATCTCAAGCTGGTCAAGAAGCATGAATCTGTGAAAGTACTCAGAGTCTCTAACCATGCTTGAAAGGGTAAAATCCATAATCTATAAACTCTGGAAAAACAGGCATGTTTTGCTAACTCATAATACATATATCATGGCATCCTCAATTCCTTAAATAATATTCTGCATACTAACCTTACTTTATTGCATAGGAATGTCATATCTTGAAGAAAGCTATAAGTAATGGTAGGTGACATTGTCAGGTTTCATGTTATTAAGAGATGTTTTCAAGACTACTTTTTGTCATTTACGTTCCTTGATTTGAAGAATTATTTACCAATTTTGCATTGCAGTATTTCACCACAGATGTCCCGAGTATTAATGCAAGTTACTTTCCTTTACTTGTATTTGTGTGTGTGTTAATAAGCATATACCATTCATCTGTGTTCTGTCTGAAAATGCAAGGGTGTATCAGAGCACCATATTTTCCCTTTAGAGCAGTAGATTATGAGTGTCTTCGTCAGTGTTTGACACAATACAATAATAGCAGCTCACAGAAATGAGACACTCAAATATGGCCTTCAGTGAAATAGATCCTTACTCTTCTTTTTCTTCCATGATTTAGCATGATTAATCACTTTTTTTTAGGAAATTTAGAGGACAAGTTTATTGAATTCTGATGATGGTGAATCAGGAAGATATGGTGAAAGTTGTATCTAGCATAAATCCATTAATATATGAAATGTCAGATATAACCTTACGATTTAGGGTTTTTTTACAGAGTTAGAATCTGTGTTTACGTAATCTGTCATCTACCTCTCTCCATCAAATATTGGGTTTATGTTTTTAAGGGCTTTTTGTTGTTGGTGGTGGTTTTGGTTTTTGTTTGTTTTTGTTTTTGTGAATATGCTTATTGTAAATGAAATGCTTAACATTGCTCATCTGGACAAATACCTGAAAATACTGTTATCTGCCAAGGAAAACCATGGGTTTTCTAGAAAGTCAAATCCATTAGCTAAATGCTGATGAACAGAGAAATATAATGCAATGTGTAGGGGACCTTTGGGAAGACCGAGATATCTGTATATAAGCTTTTAATATAATAACCAATGTAACATCGTTTTAAAATGTTCTGCAGAATTCCTTAACTGACAGAGAAAAAAAATCAAGGCTCAGGGAAGACAAAATATGTCCTGCGGTACAGCAAAGTGTAACAAATCCAATGAATACATATGAATGTAAAAAATTCTGTTAACAAGCATTTTGTTTCCATTGCTAAAGAAGGGAAAGCAGATGAGTTTGCTGAGATATATAAAACAAAATCATCTGTTTAGAAGAAAAGCTAGCATTAAAAAGTCTCCAAAACTTTTCTCTGATCCTTAGTATGTATTGGTCATCTGTAAATGATCAGCTTTTACTAATAATTTTTTATGCAATAGCACTTGAGATCCAGAAATAACGCCACAGTTCAGAAACCACTCTGTGGTGACAGCTGGCAAACACCTCCTTTCTTAGTGGCAGTCCCAGTGATACATACTGGAACATATGCTGAAAGATGAAACAAATACTGAGAGGACAGCTCAGAATACTCCCAGTTTGTAATTTATTTTTCAAGATGAATTCAATTTGTTTGCTACATCAAAAAATCACCAAAAAGAATAGCATGAAACATAAAAGAAGTGGCCAACAATTGCAGTTTGGAAACAGCTTAAGTCCCTTGTGTATTGCTCAGAAAATTGCTCTGTTGAGAATAACAGTGTTGTATCAGCAGTCTCTAAGACAACACTGTAAAGTTTCTGAGACAAATGATTCTCAGCAGAGTGACTGCAGTTCAAATGAGAGAATAAATGAGTTTATTGTAATGATGAGGTGGCCTCAAAAAGGCCCGGAAGACTGCAAAGGTTAAAATGATGTGTCAGATATCATAGATCAACTCACCCTAAACTACCTTTTATAAGGTAATGTCAGCATTCCTTTTCTTCTTTACAGCTTATTGGCATTCCCATTTGTCAAAGAAGTCAGATGGAAATTGTGTAAATATTGACATCTATCAAAGACTTTTCCAAATTTTTCATGTCACAGAGGAAGTTATATAGCTGAAAGTTGGAATAATTTCCGTGCCACAGAGAGCACTCTCATTTACATGTCCAGTGGGCCTACACCAAGGACATCAGAGGATTTCTTGTGCTTTTCACCGTTGTCCGGAGATATTTATTTCTAGGTCTACATTAACTGATATGTGATTCTAAGATGCATCTTCCCTGCTTTATTTATTTAATCCAAAATACATGCATAAATACACTTTTAAATATTATTAATTATAAAATACTCTTTGTAGATATGTTTCAAAGTTCAGAATTCCCAGATAAAACAATATTCCCAGCAGCATTTTCTTAGTTTAAAATGATTCATATGTGTTCTCTAGAGTAGTGGGAGAACAGATAGCAGAGGCTTTTTATATACAGCGTATAATTGACAAAATCAGGTTCCTGGCACCCAAATGAAGAGGTGTCCCACTTCTGCTAGACACACTTTTGAAAAACTTATGTGGTGTTCTTTGATTCACTGTGGGCAGAATAAAAACATGGCTTGCAAAGAGCTGGGAGAATTTTGAGGAGAGAAGAGACTGGTGTTTCAGGAAAAGTGATTACTCGGTATCCAGACATCATCTGGGAACCAAGTGACGGAGAATGTGTGTGGTCTGAGGTCAAGCGTCCTCATTGTTCCATATAGTTTGTCTCTCAGTAATGAACTCGTCTTTCTGCAAGCTCTGCCTTTGTAATAGAGCCAAGAATAGGGAAAGCAACTCACTGATGCTCACATTTGCTCCTTTTGAATTTCACAGATGCTTTAGTATTGCTTTTGAAAGTGTTACCCACTTCTTACCCCGTTTGCCCTCTGAGGAACGGGGAAACCAGGGGAGGGATGAGTCCTTTGCTGGGGAAGTGTTGGCATGTCCAGATCTTTAAACTGGAGGAAAACATAAACTGTTGAGCCTGACTTGCATCGTGCTATACCTATCAAGTGCTAGTTCTGCTTCTAAGGCAACAGCCACTATACCTGGGGCTGAATTAGGCTATTTGTGAGTTATCTTAAGTTTTAAAAACGATATTGCTAAACTTTTAATCTTCTAACATTGTGTCTGCTGCTTTGGGGACACAGTGGGCTGTGAGTAGAATTATTTAACACTTTCTGTCAAAAAATTTGGAACCACAATGGCTAGTTGGCTTAAGTAGTTGGGGCATTTTAGGGGGTTTGTTTTTCTTTTTCTGAACAATGCTTAAAAGCCAAAGTTAATGCTCTTCTGTAAATGTTTTCCTTTCCCAAACATTGCTCTGAAGAGGCTAGGTTCAATTTTGAATATTACCTCAGACAGTTGTCATAAACATCTTCTGGGAGGTGGTAGAGGGTCTGATTTTGTTGGAAAATATTGTTTCCTTCTTGGGAGACTTTATTCTAAAATTTTATTTTGAATACTCTAGCAGAACTTGTCACCTTAAGGTCCTTGGGCATATACTAGAAGCTTTCTAGAAGCAGAGCAGATCGCGTGTCTTTGTGCTTAATAGTTCTAATAGGCTTTTATTCTAGGTACCAATCTAATTGCTCTTTTAACCCTTTTATTCTCTCTGGAACCAAAATATCCTGTAGCGATAAGCTCTATAGTATAATTACATGTGAAATGAAAAAGTATTTCCTTATTTTCTTTAAACCATCTCTAATAATTTCATCTTCTTATGTAACAAGAACTAACGTTCATTCTGAGTGTTCTCCTCATGGCATCTGTGGAATAGTTTACTTTTCTAATATCCTCATTTATTTATTTCTGAAGCAATGGAGTCCTAATCCATCCTGACACAGGTCTCCTGCATTGCTGATTAGCTGTGTGGTCCCTCTCTTTGGGAGGGAACGCCATGGTGAAGTTCATTAAAAAGAATCCTTCCTGTTCTGTCTGTGCTAAACTTGGCAAGGGGTGCAGAAACATTTCGTCTGATTTCATGTGCGTTGATGCAACATAAGAGTAAGGATAGTCCCGTATGTACTTTTTCCTTACCTTTTAAGTTTGAATGCATTAGTGGAGCAGAATATTTGTGGTTTTCCAAAACGAGTGCAGGTCTGATTCATACACACCTGTCTGAACAGTGAGAGAGCAGTCACCTTCTGCAACCACAGCAACTTTCTAACCAGCTTCAAGAGAATCCCGACAATGAGCAAGCTGCAATAATCTAGTCTGTGGAGAGTGGACGTAAGCAAGTGTATGTTTGTATGGCATATTGTATGTCAGATTCTGCTTAGCTTTAAGGTGACATCTGAGTAAAGGTGTGTGAAAGGATAGGGAGATAAATGTCAAAAATCAAGGAGAAACTGGAGAAGCTCTCCCCATTTCACTGTGCAAGGACTTGGCTAGAGGTCCATTTGTGCCATGCTGCCTGCTGGAGAACCCAGCCTCCAGTGCTGCTCCCCTAGTGTGTTGTGCCCCAGTAAGACTTCGGGTTAAGCAGACTGCAGAGGTAGGTGAGAGCTGAGTGATGAGCGGTAGGCTTGACTAAAAGGAAGCAAGAACAAGACAGCAAAAACAAAAAAGGAAAGAGAAATAAGACCCAGCAAACACCAATTTCACTACCAGTACAGCCGGCTTCACAGCAGAATTTATGCCTGTTTAAAAAAAAAAAAAAAAAAAAAAAAGAAAAGTTAAANNAAAAAAAGTATTTTTATCATTGTTGTGTATCTGAGCTAAACAGGAGACAAAAATGCTTGGAAGCTAAGAAAGCTGGATGAGTACTTCGTCTTAAGAAGGTATTTTTAAGAACTGGATTCCTAGCAATGTTATTCTCTAGCTGCATGTTATTCAGGATCATCAGAACTAACATTGAAATTACAAACCCTAGGTCCAGCTGGTCAAGAATTCACTTTCAGTGATATAGAACCATCAGTTCATATATTTCTTTTGCAGAGTTAGATGTTCTCTAATAAATAATGCATGAATCATCATGTATTCAGGTCTTCTTTTCTCAATTGTTTTCTTTCTGGGAAGCAGGAGGAGGCAAGGAGGGAAAGAAGAAAGAAAAATAATCAGAAGTTGAAAGTCAGATGATTATTTTCATCTTAATTAGGGGGGAAAAGAAGAACTTTAATACAATTATTTTTTTCTCTGATAAAGTTTAGTTTTATTCCAGGCAGGACACTTTGCCCTGTGTCATGATCTAAAGCAGTGAAATTGACCTAGTTCAAATCTCCTTACAGGACCATGCTGATCGTTAGGCAGATAGAACTTGCCCAAAACCTTTGCTTGACTGAAAAAGTAAAAGTTTGAGACCATGAACTGAGACGACCTCCTGAATTTTTCTAGAGTTGTCGCTGATTTTATTTTTGCATTGTACTTGACTTCTTCAGCCCACACAGCAGGCTAGAGAGGCAAAAGGAACATTGGTAGGAGATCTGCTAGACTGCCACTAAGGGAAAACACTGTAGGTCTGTCCTCTTCTGGGCAATATGGCTCCTAAGCCTGCTGTGACAGCAAGTTTTGCATTCCCTCACACTCTGCGACAGCCAGCTGTATGACCTCAGCTGTGCAAGATTTGAGGTCCGGTGCATGGCTGTTGAGTAGTCATGGCTGCCACCAACCAGACCCCATTTATGCTGCCACCTCCTCCTGCCTGTCCTCCTTGGTGTATCAAACTGTGAGGCTGCCATTCTCAAATCTATTACAAAATCACAGAAGTCAGGAACTGAAGAGATACATGAGGCCATCATCCCTTAAGCTTGCTGGGAAAAGATCCTCTCTGCCGTCCTTTATTGCATGCTCCTCTGGTACTTGGAAATGCTCCCCAGGAAATGCTTTGGGATATGGCTGACACAAATCCCAACCTCTCCATGTGTTGTGTGTCCTGCACAGTAAAACTTATCTTGAATGCCATAACACAGCAACTGTCAGATGTCTTCTTAAAGGTAACATATAGATCTACATTAAGACTGGACCAGGATCAGAATGAAAAAAAAATCCAAAGAAGGAAATCTCAACTTAAAGATAGTGTGTGGAAATGGTTTAATTATGAGGTGCAGTTTCACTGGGCTATACATAACTGCATCCTGAAACCCAAACTGAGCGTTTGCTCAAAGCCAATTAAAATTAACTCTTCCTGTCTCTTCCATGGGTAAGTGAACATGAAAGCATTTCGCTGTGCTGTTATTTTGGGATCTTTCATTCAGTTGCTTTACATACTTGGATTCTCAATTGCAGCCATCTAAATCCTCAGTGGTTTACTAAAGATAAAGGGTTTTCTGTGAACATTTTACTGCTTGGGACCATCAGGCACTGGTACCACCTGGACCCGGTTGCATTTGCGTGGCTCTGCAGCTGATTTAGGGCACAGCCCATGCTGTGCAATGGCATGGTCAGCCTGCCTGGGTTTGCTCGGAGGCACATTGTTCGGGGCCTGATTGCTGGATTATCCCAGTGTCTGCAAGGGCTGTTGGCCACTCCAAATCGTGGTCTCACATCTTGTTATAATCTACCTTACTTCTGCAAGTGTCATCAACACTTGGCAGTTTTCTTCTCGCTGAGGCAGGTTTTGTGCATCAGACCTCTGACTACGGATGTGGATGTCTGGAACTAAGAACATTCCCACCCCTCATTTTCCTTTTGTGAAGCTCAGCTTTCATGGTCGCTTTCCAGAAGGACAATTTGCATATTTCATCCATTGTTAGTACACAGATTATAAGGCACTCGTTTGTGTGCTAAATCACAGCAAACTGTGCTTTGCGAATCTGATTCTCATCTCCCCTTCATTTTAACCTGGCTTAACTCCATTGATTGCAGTGGAATTACTGCTGATTTATGTGGTGAAAGTGAGAGGAGAATCCAATGAGCAAATTTCCCTTCTGCACATGAGTGTGCCAAAAGAAGTCCTGATTTACCACTGTGAATCTCATCCAATAATTATGCTGGCTTAACATCTTTTGAGTTACTTCACGGGTTTGCTACTGCAGTGAATCAGGCCCAGAATCCATATAATTCCCTTTTGCGTGTTTCTTTCTTCTCTTTTTTCCCCTTTTTCCTTCTGTGTATGTTTTCCTGTATTAAGACTGAACTTTACTGTCTGCTTTGCAGGTGTTTTGCATATGACTCTACAACAAAATGCATTTTAAAATCACAATGTGAGTTCAGCAGCACATGGCTACTACAAATGAGAAATCCAATACAATAAATCTTTCCGTTTCTGGTTATGTCATTATACTATCAAAATAACTACTGAAAAAACTGAAGAAAAATTACAGATATTTCAGTGTGCACTATAACTGCTACGCATTTTTGCTGTAACATACATGTGGTAATGACATGCAAATGTTGCTCTGCCTGTCCTTTTATCCTGAGAGTGTAACAAATATAGTTAAATAAGTGATAACTGCTTACCCATGAACACTTGTGGCCAGCCCTAACTGCACAAAACGTAGTGTTTTCAGCAGTCTCCTATGGTTCTTCTATCTCTACATATTTGTTGCAGATCCAGTCTGAAAATTGACATACCAGTACATATAAAAATAAAATACAATAAAAATCAGTCCAGCTTTTAAAAATCCAAGTGAACTATACACACAAACTGATTAATGCCATGCTGAAATCAACACATGAAATTGGCAAGAATAACTGACAGATTCGTATAATGAATCTTCTGCAGAATGGAGAATTTTCTGTTAGAATGAACAAATTATACCATTTCAAATCATGCAGTTTACATTTACCATAGGCAACTTACAGAAATAATATCCATGATGGAAATCTTTGCACTAATTGAGGTTTCTTAAGCTTAATAGTGGTTTTTGCACACTTGGCAAATCAGCTGGATTTGGATCCGTGATTTAGGCTTTCAAAGAACTTCAGCTCTGTGGGTCCCTGTTACTTCTTGTGAAGAAGGACTAGCTGAGGAATAAGAGGTTAAAATTGGATCCCATTAAGTTGGCCATTACAGCTCAGCCACTAATGAATAGAAGGAAATCTGGAAGCATGTAAAGATGAAGAGCACACTCACTTTTTTTTTTTTTTGGGGGGGGGAGGGGGAGAAAATATCTGAATCTTTTATAACTAGGTAATCAAAGTATGAGTTTTGTAGGATGTCATGTTAACATTATTACAGTGAAAAAATAATTAAACTAGTATAATTTGAAAACAATATTAACATTCTGTCTGAATACCACCTGGTGAGTAACTAAGGACAATATTGCACCTTCTTAGTCAAGCTCCACACAACAGAGCTATTGAAAAAATACTGTTCTTGCAGACCACTGCAAGAAACACTATGCTAAATCCCCCCAAAATGTTTTGTAGGAGATAGCAATGTGAACACCTTTCATTTAAGATTTGAATCTGTAATTTCGTATGGTAAGGAAGGAGAATAAAAATATATTTGAAACGTTAAATACTTTAAAACATTTCCTAATTTAACATGTCTACATTATTTTAAATACTGGATCACATTTTCAAAGGAGCAATAATGTGGTTTGTTGAGTTACACCCAGCTCTGTACATTAATATTTTCTCTCTCATGCACTCGTAAACACATCTGAATTCAAACAGGCAAACTATTTTTGTATAGAAATGTGGATGGAGGGATATCTGTTTCTCTAAACAGCCTGTATAAATAGTATGCTTATAAAAGGAGTGGAGGAACACAATTAAAATGAAGATTCAATTGTTCCTAAAGAAAATAAACACTCTGTGGTAGAACTGCAGTATCAGTTGCAACATGCTGTTAACTGTACGTTTCCAGTGCCAGAACAACAACTACAAAAAAAAAAGATTAGAAAGAGAAGTATAATCTCAGCACTATTTGGAAAAATCTTGGCTGTCTTATGGTTCATTCCTGGAAAGTGCAGGGCAGTGCTGTTCAATTTTTGTCTGCTCCAGGACAGCATCTGCCACATTATAGGACTGGGCCATCGGTGCATACAGAGGATAAGCAAGAAGCAGTCCAAGAGAAATGAAATTGGCCTAATGCCAGTTTGCAGTGATTGAAAGGAATGAGCTGCAGTGCAAATACAAAATCAAATGCTAGGAGCTGCTGTGGGACGACATGCAAAGCTGGAGGGTCAACTTACTCCCTCTTTACTAGCAGGACTAATGGTACAGATATACAGCAGGTTGTTAGTTTAACACACTTTCTGCTTGATATATTTACTAGCAGGAATATCAAATTATATTGTCCCCTGAAGTGTTCACTGCACTACCCCTTGTGCTCCCTGTGTTCCAAGGCCAGTCATAATAAATCAGTGCGATGAATGCACGCATCTTTTCTCACAGCATCTGAGGTTTTACTGATTATTTTACAAAGGAGAACAAAGCACGTAACAGTAAACATGAAACAAATGACACATGTCAGAGTAAATAGGTGGTGGTGTGGCAGGGAATTCATTCCACCAACTTCAGTCACCTACTAAGTTAGGTGGTGAGGAGTCCTAGGCGCTATCTAGTTGGTGTAGAGAGAGAGATCCCACTGTAGGGCAATTCAGAGAACCTAAGAATGTCCCCCGTTGATTCTATTGCTTGTACTACATAAATTCATTTGGATATTATGAATACTGCTTATACAGGAGCAACAGAACCACTGCTGCAATGGCTGGAACTGGGATCACAACCCCACATCCCATTCTTTTCCATCTAAATTAGATGAGAAATATGTTTTAACTGAGGAAGTGATGCTACTTTAAGCAGAAAATTCTGGGGAAAAGTGCCCTGCCAATGCTGTAATGGAGTCAGAAACAAGACAAACAGGAAATTCTCAAAATATTTGTGAACAGAAAGTATTTCTAGGTGGGAGAGAACGTATGTCTGCAGGAAGTACTACATGGTGTTAAAACCAGAGCCTTGTGAGCCTTGTGAGAAATATTTTATAGCACTCTTGTTCTATCAGGAAAGTAATAAAAAAAGAGCTGATAAACTGAGGAAAATCCTGTGCAGAAAAGAGTCTAGTTTAGGGATGCGGCAGAAATTATGTAAGGATCAGCTTCAGTTCCTATTGTTGAGAAGTAATACTGGTAATAATCTATGTGACTGCCTATTTCTGCCAACCCTGCCTTCCATTCAGGCTACAATACTGGCTAGTGCTTTAATGGCACAATCTGGCCCAAGGTGGGCATTGATTCAAAACAACCAACTCAGAAATGAAATACATAGGGAAAAAAGCAAAGCAAAACTCCATGTGAAAGGAAAAAGATCCAAACAACTGATGGTCTTTCTGATCCCTGAACGGATGCCAGTTGTCCTGAGGCATTGAAGTAGCCAGCAGATAATTCTAAACTTTGAAAGGCATCCATATCACCACTCAGTCAGGAAAGGGGAAAAGAAACAGCATATTAAGAAAAAAAAAAAAAAAAGAGGTTACAAAAAAGCCTCAGCTTTTATAAAAGCCTTTATAAAAATGTCTCTTAAAATAAAATGGACCTCAGGATAGATTTCTGTTCTGCCTGCCAAAACCACATTTATCCATCAGGTCTGCTCTCTACTCAGCCCAAGTTTACACAGCAGTCCTCACAACCCAGGAAAACTAACAACCCTAACTGATGAAACCACAGTTTGGTAAACTGTGACGATGAGCACACAGGGCACACTCCACAGGGGAATCGTCCCAGTTTGTACTTGGCCACTTGTGTTTGTGTGCTTGTGGGGGAAGAGATGCAATCATCCACATTTGCAGAGGGAGCAAGCAAGCTTTCCAGATCAACTGGCTCCTTCATGACGAGAGCAGGACATGAGCCAGACATGTCACTCTCACTTTCTGCCTCTTTTATCTCCCGCCACAACTAGGGACTGCAGCGAGGAGATTGTTCTGGCTGGAAGCTGAGGGACACAGGTGGTACCAGCAGCTGCAAGCTCTTTAGCTCTGGTTGGCTCCACTTATTAGAACATGCATTGTATTTTTAATACATCTCATCTCTTTGTGTGGGAACGAGAGCTGGAGGCTGGTGGTGCTGCACTACAGTCCCTTGTATAGCTGGGAAGGGAAGGTGAGGGCTGCTCCTAGTTAGAGATAATTAGAAGCTGGGACTCCTGAAGAGAATTTGGTAACTCTGCAAGGAAACCAGCTGTCCTTGATTACAGTGATACATTAGTCACTCTAAGATAGCTTTGCCAGTTAGTATTTTGTAAACAACAAATAATGCAGTGATATTTTCAGGGTGGAAGTATGTGGGGACCAAGCTTTATGCATGGTCCTGAAATAGGCTGATTTGTATGTTTATTTATTTTTTAATTGCTAGTCATAAAGAACAAAGGATTTCTGGAGGTCTGGGTCAGGCATCTTTCTTCTATTTGCATTTTACATGTAAGCATCACCATGTTTTTGCTCTTGCTAAAATTATTGTGTATGACAGTGCTGTTCACCTCTGATGCATATAGGGAATGTTTCTGTATAGTTTTTATTTTAAAAACTAGTAGGCCATGATTTCTTGCTCTTATTCAAGAAAGGTTTTAAAACAGTAGCTTGGGTAACTACAGGTCTACTACTTCTGCAGTATGTAAATCTTTGGAATATGTTTTTGGAGAAAAGAATAATAAAGCATGGAAGGAAATGGCAAACAGGAGAAAAATACACCACAGAGTTATTGATGTAGATGTTTATCAGACTAAACTGTTATTACTCTGGTAAGATTTTCTTAGACAAAAGCAGCGCAGGAGATTCTGCTTGTTTACCCAGAATTTTGTGAAGCACAGACATTGTATTGATGGGAAGTGACTGAGGTATGAAGGGAGGATTAGGTCAAGAACTTTGAGGTGGGGCAGAAGAAATCAAAGGGAATATGACAGTACTTTGTGCTGAAAGCACAGGTATTGCAGTCACAGATTCCTGCAGGCTAAGTCTTAGGACAGGTTTTACTCAATACTTTCGTGACTGACCATGTCATAAAAAGCAGAAGAGTGCTAATGAAACTTTTGAGGTTTCCTTAACCTTGGGAAAACCTTGTCAAAGCTGAGGAGAAATAGCATACATACCAAAGAGGCAAAACTGGAGTCTTAAGAAATGGGAGAGGGAATGCTGCCTGAGAGATGAGCAGTAGTCCAAAGCTCTTGGTCATTCACTGAGGATGCAATAACAAT
>VXAV01001892.1:72564-88667 GCA_013399715.1 Alectura lathami
TTGTTTAGTGTTTGTTTAGTACTGTTCTTAGACTGACCTAGAAGATATAAATGCTCACTTACTAGCTTTTTTATTTCTGTTAGCCCTCCCCAAACAGGAAACTGAAATGCAGTGCTAATAGGAAAAATAAAAAGAACCATGATGTACTTCGACTTTTTACCCAATGTCATTGGATCATACAGTCTCTAGAACTAAGCCTTCCATGTGCAGATTAATGTTTCCTGAGACATTAAGTCAAGTAATTCTGAACACAGCTTGATTACTAGATGTAATCAAAGCCAGGCTTGCTGTTTTGGACCAGTTTTTTCCAGCCAGAGTAAGCACTGTTATTACCAAGTCTTGCTTTTCCTGGTTTTCATCTCGTTTACAGGCTGGAAAAACAGAAATGTCATAAGCAACCGAGAGAAAGCTAGGCTAAGTAGAAACTTGTCGTGGACTTGGCCTCATTTCACTCACACCCTTTCCCAATATTGCAAATAGACTCCCAAGAGCAAGCATCAATGCCATGCAAATCTAATTGGAAAAGTAATAAACAGAAACCTACATGGACAGTTTTCATGTTGCTTATAACCNTTGCTGCGGGATTTTGTTTAGTGTTTGTTTAGTACTGTTCTTAGACTGACCTAGAAGATATAAATGCTCACTTACTAGCTTTTTTATTTCTGTTAGCCCTCCCCAAACAGGAAACTGAAATGCAGTGCTAATAGGAAAAATAAAAAGAACCATGATGTACTTCGACTTTTTACCCAATGTCATTGGATCATACAGTCTCTAGAACTAAGCCTTCCATGTGCAGATTAATGTTTCCTGAGACATTAAGTCAAGTAATTCTGAACACAGCTTGATTACTAGATGTAATCAAAGCCAGGCTTGCTGTTTTGGACCAGTTTTTTCCAGCCAGAGTAAGCACTGTTATTACCAAGTCTTGCTTTTCCTGGTTTTCATCTCGTTTACAGTCTGGAACAACAGAAATGTCATAAGCAACCGAGAGAAAGCTAGGCTAAGTAGAAACTTGTCGTGGACTTGGCCTCATTTCACTCACACCCTTTCCCAATATTGCAAATAGACTCCCAAGAGCAAGCATCAATGCCATGCAAATCTAATTGGAAAAGTAATAAACAGAAACCTACATGGACAGTTTTCATGTTGCTTATAACCCAGGAAGCAACCTAAAAATTGAATCTGTTTCACTGAATATCTGTCAACATGTTAAGAAAAAGGAGGGAGGGGGGAAGAAAAAAATCATGCGTTTTCTGAGACCCCCAATATTCGTATTTTCTGCCATAGGTGGTAGTCATTAGAGAAACATTAGCTGGTATCTGTCTGCAACTTCTTTGCATTCCTGTTCCTGTGCTATTTTATTCCTATGGCAGATTAAAAAAAAATTAGCAGTCTGTAGATCAAGTAATTATAATCATGAGGCCACAGGTTGATAGGGCCTATGGAGAAATGTCTACCTTTAAAAATGTAAGTATAATTACTACATTATGCCATGGAATAAATGGGAGAGAGGGGGAGCTGTGGACTTCTGTCATGGCTATTGAATAAAAATGAGGAGGAAAGGAAATATCACCAATTAGGGCAGAAATTAAACAACAACAAAAAAAAAAAGGTTTAAAATAACTGTGGGCCAGATCCTTGATCAGTTTTGGTTCATAACCTACCTTTAATATTACTGCCAGCATTTATATTTTGTAGAGTTTTGTAATATGTGCAAGGCAAATTTTGCATTTGTCTCAGCTAAGAAACATTACCTGTGCTGCAAGCATAATAGTGCTGTGGCTTGCCCACAGATACAAGTAAGTCAGCACTGGGATGAAAACTTGTTTCCCCACTCCACTATTCTCCACCTGGCTGGAGCCATTTGAGGTCTGAACAAGAAGATTAAGGTCCAGATCTTTTACAGTCGATCCTCAGATGTCCAGTCTATAAAAATAAGATGGTTGGTTTTCTTTCATCTGTAGATAGAGTTATCCATCCTGATTTTCCTTATTTGTGTGAAGGTCCATTTCCTTCACTTTCTCTAGAAAGGGTAACTTTCATGAAGTCTGAGGAAGTTTACATTAAGTTGGTCAGTTGATGGCTGGTCATAACCATCACTTTCTTTCTCTCTTCCTGAGATTGACTTCTCCAAATTTGGAGACTTCCTTGCTGTAGATACTGACACAGTAATGAACTTGCTAAAAGTGCCATATTTTCAGGCACTAAGTGCACCCCCACTGAATTATCCTCCTCTGATACCTGAAGCCTCAGCTGACCCTGCAGAGGGAGGCTGCCAAGGAAGCTGTGAAGCAGTGTGGGGCAGGGGAAACCTAGAATAAACACCCTTAGACATGAGCGTAACCTGAGATTCTCCTAAATCAAGGCAGGCAGAAAGGTTGTCAATATAAAAAATACCATAATTTGGGAAATGCACTAATGCTAGCTGCTGGAAGTAGGGAAGAGAATTTGCATGATGTCATGCTAGAAATATTTACTGCTACTGTTGCTGTGAATTTTGTTACTTCTGACACCGGTAACTTTGGACACAGTGCATAACATGACAAGGCCTCTGCATTAGTGGAGCGGGTATAGTAACATTACCTACCTCCAAGGTTAAATGATTGAAGCTTAATTAATGCTTTCTTCTGTGATATCTGTTGAAAGATGCCACACAACTGCAATACTCCTACTGCATTATTATAGTTCTTAAATTTTATTATACCTTTCTAACCTATAAACTTTGTTGTCGTCATGCTGTCCTAGTATTTATTTTGTAATAAATACCAAGCAAAAACAGGAGGGAAAAAAAATAAATCATGTAGCAATAAAGAGGCAATAGCTTTACAGTCGAAACACTCGTCAAGGGTGGGGCTGATATGGGGTGTGAGCAATACGCATCTCCTCAAGATGAGGACGGGTTTGTACTGCTGTGCTGCCCATTTGTAAAATGTAAGACAATTATGTGGGTTATAAGCTAAAATCTTAGCTTTTTCTTGGGTGTAAATATTTACAAGAAAGTCTGTCTTTGGATGCTCTTAAAAATCCCAAGCCATTGACATTCAGAGTCAATAGCTTGTGACCTGTGCTTTTTTTTCTCTTCATTACATGCAATAGAGCAGAGCAATGGAGAAGTCTTCCAATGCTTTCACAGAGAAAATAAAGACCATAGTAAATGGCTGGACTCAGAAGGATGAAATTTTGGATGTTTGCTTTAAAATCCTAAAATGAGAGAGGGCTTTACACAATACAATCAGTTTTGTTCCTGATGGAATTTGAGGCATACCTGTGCTGGATCAGCTAGAAATGGGATTGAACCATGCATTTCACTACCACAAACCCTGTTCCCAGGAGCATTAGGGGAAGAGGACCATTGTTCCAGCAGGCATGGGACCACAGGCTGAGCGAGGTGAACACTAGTAGTTGCTAGATGGAGAGTTACCTGCTGGAATTGCATTTGTGGAGAAAGGTGCTTACAAACCTCACCCCACATCTATGCATGAACTGAGCTGTACTCTTGCCTGTCTGGCGGCTGGAGGGTAGCAGACTGCAAGTTGTGAAAGTTCACGCTCAGGAGGATCCATCACATAAACAGAAATTAAAACAAGCATCTGAAATCCTCCTTGCTCCTTACTAAAATAATTGGTTAAAACCAAGCAGGAAGGAACATTATTATTCTATCACTAGTATTAATATTTATGCATTATAGGGGATAATTGCATCTGGGAAACTAGATAGCTTGAACTGAACCAGAAGAATTTTCTTTTTACTTTCAGAGTAAATTTGGAAGAAATTAGGCCTTGAGATTTTGGACAGTGTTCTGCCACCGGTAGGAGCAGGTGAAATAAAAACAAACCTCTTATTTTGTTTTGTTTGTCTGGATCTTTGATTTCTGGAGTATTGTTGAAAAACAGAATCATAGAATAGTTTCAGTTGGAACAGACCTTTAAAGGTCATCTAGTCCACCTCCCCTGCAATGAACAGGGACATCTATAGCTAGATCAGGTTGCTCAGAGCCCTGTCCAGCCTGGCCTTTAAGATCTCCCAGGATGGGGCATCCATCACCTCTCTGGGCAACCTGTTCCAGTGCTTCACCACCCTTAGTGTAAAAAACTTTTTTTTTTTTTTTTTATATCAAGTCTAAATCTCCTCTGTCTCAGTTTAAAATAATTTTCCCTAGTCCTATCACAACAGGCCCTGCTAAAGAGTCTATCCCCTTCTTTCTTATAGCCCCCCTTTAGATACTGAAGGTAAAGATGCAGCCCAGGATGCGGTTGGCTTTCTGGGCTGCAAGGGCACACTGCTGGCTCATGGATTGTCATCCACCAGTACCCCCAAGCCCTTTTTGGCAGGACTCTGCTTAATCCTTTCGGCCCCCAGCTTGTACTGGTAGAGGGGGTTGCTGTGACCCAGGTGCAAGACCTTGCAGAGGGTGTTGTTGAACCTCCTGAGGTTCTCCTGGGCCCACTGCTCCAGCCTGTTTGGATCTCTCTGGATGGCATTCCATCCCTCAGGTGTGTTGGCTGCACCACACAGCTTGGTGTCATCCCCAAACTTGCTGAAAGTGCACTCAATTCCACTGTCAATGTCATTGGTGAAGATATTGAAGAGTATCGGTCCCAGAACAGGCCCTTGAGGGACACCACTCATCACTGGTCTCCACCCAGACATTGAGCCATTGACCACCACTCTCTGGATGCGATCTAGCAACCAGTTCCTCATCCATCGAAGAGTCCACCTACCAAATCCATATCTTTCCAGTTTNAGGATGTTATGGGGGACCATGTCAAAGGCCTTTCTGAAGTCTAGATAGATGACATCAGTGGCTCTTCCTTTGTCCACCGATGCAGTTACACTGCCATAGAAGGCCACTAGGTTGGTCAGGCAGGACTTGCCCTTGGTGAAGCCATGCAATTGTCTCACATCTTCCCTCCCTGTCTCCCATGTGCCTTAGCACAGCTTCCAGGAGAATCTGTTCCATGGTCTTCTCTGGCACAGAGGTGAGGCTGACAGGTCGGTAGTTCCCTGGGTCATCCTTTCTACCCTTCTTAAAAATGGATGTAACATTGCCCTTCTTCCAGTCACCAGGGACTTCACCTGACTGCCATGACTTCTCAAATATCATAGAGAGTGGCATGGTGACTGCATCAGCCAATTCACTCAGGACTCTGGGATGCATCTTGTTGGCACCCACAGACTTACAGATGTTCAGGTTCCTCAGGTGATCACAAACCTGATCTTTGCTTACAGTGGGAGGGATGTTGCTCCCCCAGACCCCACCTTCCAACCCATCCACTCGGGGGGTTCTTGAAGAGCAGTTGTCATTGAAGAATGAGGCAAAAAAGTTGTTGAACACCTCAGCCTTCTACTTGTCTGTTGTTACCAGCCTGCCTTTATTGCTTACTAGAGGGGAACATCTTCTTGGACTTTCCTTTTTCTGTTGATCTATCTGTGGAAGCCTTCCTTGTTCTTCTTTGCACCCCTCACCAAGTCCAGTTCCAGTTGGGCCTTGACCTTCCTGACCGCTTCCCTCCACAGCCTAGCATCATCCCTGTACACATCCCTGTACATCCCAGGACACCTGTCCCTGCTTTCAGTGCCTGTGCATTTTCTTCTTGCTCTCCAGTTTGACCAGCAGGTCACAGTGCAGCCATGCTGGTCTCTTGCCTTCCTTTCCTGACTTCCTACACCTGGGGATGGAGAGCTCTTGGGCACTAAGGAAAGCTTCCTTAAAGATCTGCCAGGTCTGCTCTGTTCTCTTGTCCTTGAGGGCAGTTTCCCAGGGTTTTGTTGACTAATTTTCTGAAGAGATGGAAGTTGGCTTTGCTAAAATTTAGTGTCCTAACGTTACTCTTTGTCTGTCCTATATCCCTCAGAAGTGTGAACTCCACCATTTTATGATCACTAGAGCCCAAGCAGGCTCCGGTCCTCATGCCACCAATTAGTTCACTTACATTGGTGAGCAACAGGTCCAGTATTGCATCCCCCCTGGTGGGGCTGTCTATTACTTGGCTCAAAAAAGTTATCCTCAGTGCATTCCAGGAGCCTCCTGCATTGCCTACAACTAGCCGTGCTACTTTTCTAGCAGTTGTCAGGGTGGTTGAAGCACCTAGCAGGACAAGAGCCTGCAATCATGACACCTCCTGTAGCTGGAGGAAGAAGGCTTCATCAACAGGCTCTACTTGATCAGGTGGCCTGTAGTAGACACCAACCACAAGGCCCCCTTTATTGCTTCAGTCTCTAACTCTCACCCATAAGCTTTTGACTTGCTCATGGCCATTCTTCAGGGACAGCTCTTCAAACTCAATTCCTTTCTTGATGTAGAGCACAATGCCTCCTTCCATGCCTGTTCCTTCTGAACATTTTGTATCAAATGACAGCCACACTCCATTTGTGGGAATTGTCCCACCCACCAACCCACCCACCAGGTTTCAGTAATGGCAATTATGTCATGGTTTTCATGCTTTCTGGCTACTGATGATGCATGAATTGAAGAATATAGTGTGATTTTCAGTCCTCGACTGAGATTGCATTGTGCTGGCATTGAACAAGCACTTTCCTTTGAACCATAAACTGAGCAAATTTCATATGAAAGTAACTGAGATGGAATAAACAGAGAACCCCACAGTGTCATTTTCCCCAGTCACTTCTAAAAACATGAATGAACTTAAAGAGTTCCAGAAGCTAGAAATGCATTGCTGCCATTTATTTCCTTATGTACCACAAAACAAAAGCAAAGGCAAAACAAACAAAACAAAACAAAAAAACCCTTCATTTTCCCACAGCGAACCTATGCATTCAAACTTCCAGTGATTATTTTCTGATCTGAGACATGGGAGATCTATGTCAAAATGGGAGATCTATGTCAAATGTCTGGTCCTGCCACAGGCTTCCTCTATGACCTAGGGCAAACCAGTTAATACTTCTGTGATTTCATCCCCTGACTGTTAAATGGAGATGATACTGCCTTTGCCTGTCTGCAGCAGTACATTGCCAAGCACCTCTTTCCAGCAGCAAGGTAAAATTTTGGAAGGAAAATTGCTCTCTCCTTGTTTCTTCTCCTCTTCCAGCCCTGTAGCTGTGTTAAGTACAAGTCTTTGCAGGGTATGGGGAGAAAAAAAAAATAAAAAGAGAGAGAGAGAGTGAGGGAAGGCTAAGGCATTTAACGTGGATTAGATAGCTAAATGGATGGATACTGAAAAGAAGGGTAGTGCTGGCATCTTGGGTTGAAGCAGGAAAGCCTCAACTCAGCGTCTTTACTGAGAAAAAGATGCACAGAACTGTACCGTGTCTTCTAGTTGTGCATGAGCCTCACCAGCACAGTTGTTATTTACATCACAGTAGCTAGACAGCCAAATTGATATTGGACTCAAATTGTGATAGAACCTAGAAATGCGAGCATTTGTTAAATGGCTATTGTCCTGAACTGCTACTGTAGAATTAGATATGTTGAACAAAGGAAATTTTATCTCTGTTTTCCAATTGGGATAGTGAGTACAGGCTAATGAAGTAATTTGTTGACAATCAAAATTGCGGCAATGCTAGGAAATGAAATCGGTTCCCTGCAATCCCTGCTTATTGTTTCTCTCGCAGGACTCTCTTTCCTCCCCACCAATTTAAAGACAGTGTGCATACATTGAGTGGATTCAAACTGCACCTTTTGTGGAATTCATAGCTGTTTCTGCCAGATAAATATTGATCTCCTGGGATTTTGTTTTCGTTAAGACCTTGTACTATCACACAAATGCAAATAGTAGGGATACTAGTTGAAGTGTATGAGGTTACACTCGAAAGTCAGAAGAAATAAAGCTTAGCAGACCCATAAAACATAAGGACTCCCATTCTTCAGGCCAACACTGCAGCTTCCAAGAGAGGGCAATAGCCCAGAGGCAGCTTTATCAGGGTAGAAGTTAATGGGTTAAGCAGGCAACAGCAGTCCCCACTCTGCGGTGCTGGAACTGCAGACCGTCAAGCCTCTGCCACCATTTCTTGGCCCACACAAGGGCTATGTCAGTCCTCTTTCTCCAGGGCTTCCATAGCAGCAGAGCTGCCACCCCTTCCCATGGGCTCCCCTTGATGCTTATTCCCATGTGTAGGCCCAGGCAGCAGTCTGTGTGTGTAGGCCCAGGCAGTAGTCGCATGGTGTTGCGGGATTGCTCAGACCTGCCCTTCTGCCCTTTGAGCAAGGCCACGATGATGCTCCTCTTCCAAGGCAGGTTGGCAGAACCCTCTAGGCCCTACCAGCAGCTGGGGAGCTAAGGAGTGGGCGACAGGCAGCCCGAGGCATGCATGTGAAGCTAACCGCTTTTCTCCTTCCCGTTCATAGCTGAAGAAACAGCTTCGTCAGTTGATTCCCGACATAATTACAGAGTGAGCGCACGACACCTTCTCCTCTGGTGAAGAGCTAGAACCTACTTGCAGTGTTATTAGTATTCATGTATGGTTGTTTGCTGTCTGCTGGGGCAATTATATTGCTTTAATTTAGGTCACTAATGATTTTATAAGATAGTTTGTTGATGGTGTAATTTCTTTTGATGTTACTGGATCTATCAGCTGGTTTTGATACCATAAAACACAACATTTCATGTCCTCCCAGGGAGGAGAGAGGGGAAAGAAAGAGTCTGGTAGGAGGAAGGCAGCTGGAGGAGGAGGGAAGCAGAGGAAAGGGAAGTCATCCAGCGCTCACCCGATATGCTATTTGGAGTGAATGATAATTTCTTAGTACAGCAAAGCTGGCAGCAGTGCTTTTGCTATCAGGGTTTTTACCGTGCTTCTCTGCTTATCTCTCAGCGTGACCACTGAAATCTGTGAGATCACACTACGAGCCGTGGTATCCTGTCAGGTTTGAAATTATTTCCGACAGGCTACAAAAACAATTGGGCCCTCACTTTGGCTGCTTTTACACTAGTTGAAGTCTAATTTATAAGATAGATCATTCGCTTCACTGGTTCTGTCCTTGATACTTTTCAAGCTATGACTGGTGTTGGTGACTTTTGTTTTATGCTTCTTACATATTCTATGAGGGTGTTTTTTTTTTTTTTTTTTTTTTTTTTTTTTTTTCTCCAGCTCATATCCCTGTTTGGTAGGGGCAACTTCTTCATCCAAACACATTATTTCTATGCAAGTAGCTAGCTCATTGTTATCAGCTTTGACCTTCACAATACATCGCAGCCTGCCTGAGCTGAGAATTGTTTAATACTCTCTAGAAAGCTTTTGGGTTAAATTTTAACAGTATTTGCTCTACCTGTGTGCATGAAACATGAGGAAGCTTGTTTTCCCTTTAGACCACAGGGCAATGTTAAAATTAAAGCTAGGGACACTTAAAACATTAGACAGGAGTCATTTAAAGCTACGATATTGCTGAACCCTGTTAGACCTGTCCAGTTTTTAAACCACACTTGGTAATGTAAAATTGGGTATTAAATTGAAATCATGTATCATTTCTAAAGAAATATGTACTGAGACTGGGCTTTAAAAACAATCAAACTGGCGTACTCTGTTCCCACCAAAATGCCTTGGAATATCTGACCTGCATCCGTGGGATGGAGCATAAGAATTTGATACTCCTTATATCTCTAGCATGGAAGATGATGACTCTTTCAGTAATATATGAAAAGGTAAAATTTGTAGCAAGTTCATGTTCCTTTTAGAATTGAAAATGCGTTGGATTTTTATGACTACTGAAATACACCTATACTTGCGAAATGTTTTCACTGCAGTGTGCGGTGTTGTATAACTGGTGATATTATGAAAACTTGTCATGTCAGATGGGGAGTGACAGCTGTCTGTGTAAAACAACTTCAGTGAAACGAATACTCCATCCTCACTGTACCTTTAACCATCCTCTGCTTTACAAAAAGCCAGGAGTTCATCTAAAATCCTCAAGACAGAATTCTTTGTACTTAATATCTTTCAAAGGTTGTGCAGTCATAGCATCATCTTGGTTTCTGATCCTCCAGGCAATGAACCCTGCATTTAAATGAGATATCCCAGCAGTCTTTACACAGCTCTAGGCATGTGGAAGGCTTGGTGCAAGGAGCAATGTAGTCAGACTCAGAAGATGTAGGTTTCTTCCCTGTTCCTGTGTTTACTTCTGGTTTTGCTGGACAGAGGACTCAGATCCACAAAGTGCCTTGTTATGTCTGATGGATTAATGCTGTGCCCTGATACAGTACTAGAGTTTCTGGTTTCTGTTTCATAAAACAAGAAAAATTTTACTTAGCATTTTAATAAAGTGCATAGACAATTTTTTTTTGCTGAACAGCATTACATAGTAGGTAGTTATTATTAAATGCTAAATAGATCACAGCAAAATGCTCTGTCCTGGCCAACCTAAAATCAGTGAGAAGGCACAGGAGCTTGAATATATTCTGTGCTAAAGAACTTTGTTCTAACATGGCGAGAGTTTCTAGTGTGAAATGGGCTGTTAACCAAAGCATACAAAATGCCGTGAAGACACTGTTTATTACATTTGCAAAGGAAATACAAATAGTCAGTGCTGAGACCATTCCTCTCACAGGCAAGACTGTTCAGAACAAGGGACTTTAAATTTTTGTTTCCAGACTTCTCTGTCTGTAATCTGTCTGACTGATTCCAAGGTGACAGGCAACTGGGTGGCAGAATGTATGATGGATAGCTTGATTATTTTAACAATTAAATATGTAATGAAGCTGGAAAGGTTCCATGTAAGTCTCATTTTCACCCTGGTTAAATATGGTGTGCATAATTAATTTTCAAATATGAAAGGGCTCCAGCAAGAAAAGAAATGAAAGAAAGTTGAAGAGATAGTGAATATTTTATTAAACGTCACTCATTCAAAACTCATTAATATACATAGTCCAAGAGTAATCATCTCATTTAAAGTTAAACACAGTTCTGCTTATTTTCTTGGTAGACAACCTAGTTTATTTTTGAATGTAATAGCTTAATACTAGACACAAATCCTACCCTTGGCCTTTTCCTAGTTAAGAACACCATTTCCTGTGTTCGTTCTTCAGCTTGATGTATTTGGAGGCAGTGATTTCCTCATTTGCTTTCTGAGACCATGATTCATTCACACAGCAACTGGTTGGAGGAGAGAGGGAAATAGCACAATGCTCTGTCACACGCTTTTGGACTTAACAGTAGACTTAACAAGAAAACTTGGATGTTAATCTTGACGGAAATTCCATTACTTCAAAATTTATGTGTTCCAAATTAATATATTAAAAAACCTTCTCCATTTTTTTTTTTTCATATTTAGCCAAATAAAGTTATGTGGTATTTTTTAAAAAAAAGAATTTTCCAGACAGTTTTTAGTAATAATCAACTAAATTTTCTATTTCGACTTGTTTGAGCCAAATCTACACATTCCTTTTTGGTATTGTTCACTATTCATCTGAATATCTCTGAGCTATTTGGATGCCACAGATGGGCATATTGTGGTCCTCATCTATTACTGCAGGAACCAGGCTATTTTGTCAGATCAAGTCCCCTAGATATTTAGATTCAAATATGAGCTACCAGGAGCTATACCTCTCCACATCATAAAGCTGTAAAAACTATTTTCTTTTCAAAAAATTAGCAGGGAAACTCTGGCTAGTTCTGTAACTTAACTTGTAAGCAATGTGATTCATGATTAGAGAATGCTTTGAAGATGTAAAATGTTATGTAAATGCAAAGACATTATTATTATAATTAGAATATTATTAACTATGGGAGGAGAGAAGATTAAACAACTGGGCTTCCTTACAAAATCCATTTGAATGAACTAAGGCTGAGGACACTTATTAAATGCAGAGCCATTCCAGTGCAAAGTAATCCTTGCTCGTGCATGCAGCTTTCTGATCTTAGTGCACATCTTTACCCTTTCAGCATGAATCAGATATGAGCAAGAAGCATAGTGTAAGGAGAAAAAAATGAGTGTAGTAACAGAGGCACTATTGTATTCTTGCTGCCAAGAAGAGCCTGCTTTTATTCTCAATTATCTGATCATGGCTGGCCACCAACTTGCAAGATGCATAATCCAAAAGATTGTGAGCTTCTCAGTGCAGATGAAAGCAACATCCTGGACCATCTGAAATATTCAGTATAACTCTGCATGTTGAATCTTCCCTGTGTTATTTCTTTTCACCCGACACTATGGACAGGAATTTCAGTTTTTCAAGAAATCTCTTTTTCTTTGTTTTTCTGAATATTTGAGTTTGTAAGAAGCAGTACTGGTTGTTATCATGGTTATTTACTAACTTTATTTGTTTTAGTCTCTAGAAGCTCTAATCAAGCTCAGAACACCCCTGTGCTATGTGCCGGTAGGCTTTAATTTAGTGTTTTCCCAAAGTTTAGATGAACTGGGAATTACCAGATTGCAAGAAAACTGACCTATACTACCTCACTATATATTTCAATTTCAAGTCAAGGGAAGCAGTAATATCTCATTCCTTTGCAGTCATTGTCAGCCTACCTGTTACAGTCTCCCTACCTCTGGCAGTTAACCAGAGCTGTACAAAGTCCCTTGTTGGAATAAGGTTTTGTTCTGCATCTCTGGACACTGACAGAAGGCAACTTCACCAAAAAGGGTGTGCAAGAAAATATTACACTGGCTCCCGCTAGACACAATTTACCCTCAGATGCACTGCTGTAGAAGACAGAAATCAGAAGGGTAATGTAGGCGCCTTAAAAACTATTCCATTTCATGTGGCCAACTGCAAATGCATGAAATATGGCCCCTGTGGTAGTCAATGGCAGCCCTGTCAGTGACTTCAATGGGCTGTGATTTCGCCACAGTTGCTTATTGTGTCGTATAGCCCAGACACTAATTGTCTGTGGCTGATGGAGAAAGATCCAGGCTGGGTGTGGTGGGCCCAAAGGAGACAAAACTGGAAGGCAGTGTGTGGAGAGTCTAATGGCTGGCTTGGCTTTGTAGCCTTTTTTTTTTAGTTTACAACAGTCTGTGACTCCATACATAGCAACAATAACCTCATCCAGGAAAGCAAACTGAGGTCTGGGGTTCTTTTGAAGTTGTGTTATTTCTGTCATTCTTTAGATGGATAGTTTCCCTGGTGTTTGTATGACTGCTGAGGTTCTCATTTGACTTCTTCTCTGTCCTTAATCATCCTTTTTCTGTTACTACTGAAGTCAATAGTGAAGCTTGTGTTGACTTCACAGAGTGCACAGGCACCTCCCATCTACTAGATGAGTAACGTATGTTAGAAATTTTGATTCATTTCTGTCAAATTGTGTTACACGACAAATATTCTGTAGCCTCAGAGCTGTTCCTGCTGAGGCATCTGGGTTAAGGCTTTGTGTCTCCAGCACATTGCTGAATAAATTAGAAGGACTTAAGCATTTATTGATCCTCCACATATTTGTCTAACATTCCTGATGTGTTTATCTATAAACTATTCTCTTATTTTTTAATACAGTATATTTTATCCAAAGTTATGGTTTAATTATTTGATACACTGGTCTTATATAGAAAAAAAAAAAGTCCAGAATGTCTCTTTTTTGTTGTTTTCATCCACCTTTTATATCCATTCAGAACTCCAGTTCTGGAATGTGTTCTGTTCCTTAGTGTATTTTAATATTTGCTAAACTCCTCACAGTCAACTAAGCACAAACATTTATCTATTTTCCCAAATGGTAATGAATTTATAGAAAGGCTTGTTACTTCTTTAAATACAGGCTCAATTAAATGAAATTTTGGCCTTCCATTTTCCGTCTTCGTCTCTCATGCTGTTCTCTCGATTTCTAGCACAAGTAACACCAAGGATCAATTTGGTTTCTTCTGAAATGATGCCACTTAGCAATATGATTGTAATTTCTGCCTCTCCGGAGTGAATGTTTTTTCCCAAATGTGTAAGTTGAATTTAAGACCTCTCTAGCTCACTTCACAATGAGAATGCTGTACACTATTACAAGCAGAATGTATGGTGTTACCTTAATTAGGGATGGAGAATAAAAGCCTTCAAAGGCTTTGTACGAATTGAAGGATGAGAAGATCCTATCATTGCTTGCATTATAAAGTATATTACAACTACAAAGACTTTTGATGTTACCTATCCATATTTGTTCTTGGAAAAAAAAAAAAAAAAAACAAAAACAATGATACTTGAATAACAAATATCAGAAANGTTCTTTTTGCTCAAAATACTTTCTGGATCTTTGACTGTTCTGCTCAGAACAGTGTAACTTTACAATGCTCAGATGATGTAATTAGTTATAAGCAGGTATGCCTTGGGCTTTTGATATAGCTGACAAATTGCAGTGGAGCTATAACTGTAGCATAATGAATCTGTCTAGAATTTCCCTAGAAATAAAATTCAGTAATCAGTTCTGTTGATTGGCTTCACCGACACCAGCTTGCTCTCCTAAAGCTACATGGACTTTGTTGTAAAAAAAAAAAAAAAAAAAANGTTACTTGTCAGCATAGCAGACTCCATTGGAAAGTCAGGTTATGTTCTTTTTGCTCAAAATACTTTCTGGATCTTTGACTGTTCTGCTCAGAACAGTGTAACTTTACAATGCTCAGATGATGTAATTAGTTATAAGCAGGTATGCCTTGGGCTTTTGATATAGCTGACAAATTGCAGTGGAGCTATAACTGTAGCATAATGAATCTGTCTAGAATTTCCCTAGANACAGATGACATAGTGCCAAAGGCCCAGCAGCAGGGGTAGAAGACCTAAACATCAGATCCGATTCTGTGTCTTTCAATCGCAAAATAATTTCAATATTTAACTTCCTTTTCCACCAGAGCCTTTGAGGTCCACATAGGGTAAGAAGTCACTCAAGTTGTCGTCTTCATCAGTTTTAAATCATTCCAAGAGATGCAAATCAATTCCTAACAGGGACCCCTCCTGAGCTTTGTTTGCATTTTGCAGAATAATAATAAGGGCTTTTTAAAGCTTTCCACTTGGCAAAGGGGCTAACATCTTCTGTTCTCCTTGTCAAGTGAATTTTGAAAGAATATGAGGTACTTTTGGAACATTAAAATGAAAGAGATAATCACTTATTCTGCAGGGATTTTGAAACCAAGATATTGCACATTAAAAAGAGCATCTTGAAGAGATTTACTGATATGAGACTATTACAAAACATCATCTTTACAGACCTTGGCTTGTGTCAGGACCAGTTTCTTTACAATTATTGATCAATTCCAGCAATGCTTCTAGTCTGTTTGGTGGTTTGCTGTCATTATTTTTAAAACATTCAGATTGTGCCCAGTCTCGGCTTCATGCTCTTTTAGAACTCAGTTGGCATTTTTGACTTAATATGCATTTTAGGACTGTGCCAGATAACAATAGGCAAACATTTGGACCAGGGAAAGAAGTACACCTAGTAGTATGATGAATGATGTGTCTACTCTAGATTGCTTTTAAATAAATATGTGTTTAATCACAATGACAAAATCCCAATGGCGTACCGCTTACATATCTTCTTAACTGAAAATGGCAGCAAAGGGATAAGATCCAATTAGCAAGAGTTTCCTTGTCTGATGGAATGACATAAAAATTCCAGTAAAGAGTTTATTTTCCAGGAGCATTTATACGAATCATAATAAGCCTCTTCCAACTGCATCCCAAAGAGAAGATAGTTTGCAAAGCAGATGGTGGGGAAAAGTTAGACTGGCCAAAACCAAACAAATTTCATTTAATGACAAATTTTGCGGTTTCGGGATATGTTTTCATTCTAATGAAGAATGAAACCAAAACCTTCAGGAATTTTTCTCATGTGCACATACACATACAGGTAATGACACTACAGGAGCCTTTACATTGCCAATTAGGNAATTAAATGAAATTTTGGCCTTCCATTTTCCGTCTTCGTCTCTCATGCTGTTCTCTCGATTTCTAGCACAAGTAACACCAAGGATCAATTTGGTTTCTTCTGAAATGATGCCACTTAGCAATATGATTGTAATTTCTGCCTCTCCGGAGTGAATGTTTTTTCCCAAATGTGTAAGTTGAATTTAAGACCTCTCTAGCTCACTTCACAATGAGAATGCTGTACACTATTACAAGCAGAATGTATGGTGTTACCTTAATTAGGGATGGAGAATAAAAGCCTTCAAAGGCTTTGTACGAATTGAAGGATGAGAAGATCCTATCATTGCTTGCATTATAAAGTATATTACAACTACAAAGACT
>VXAV01001892.1:88730-103134 GCA_013399715.1 Alectura lathami
AAAAAAAAAAAAAAAAAACAAACACAATGATACTTGAATAACAAATATCAGTAATATCACTGAACTTCAAGGAGCAGCTTTGTACAATTGTATTCAGTTTCCTCATGTTTGTTGTGTGACAGTGAAAACCATAATGAAAATTATTAGCCTACAGTTTCAATACTACTTTGTTACTTGTCAGCATAGCAGACTCCATTGGAAAGTCAGGTTATGTTCTTTTTGCTCAAAATACTTTCTGGATCTTTGACTGTTCTGCTCAGAACAGTGTAACTTTACAATGCTCAGATGATGTAATTAGTTATAAGCAGGTATGCCTTGGGCTTTTGATATAGCTGACAAATTGCAGTGGAGCTATAACTGTAGCATAATGAATCTGTCTAGAATTTCCCTAGAAATAAAATTCAGTAATCAGTTCTGTTGATTGGCTTCACCGACACCANAAAAAAAACTTAACGTTACAAGTAGATAAATAAATGTGTAAAAGTAGCTAATTTCTCAGGCAAGATGGTGCCATTTTTAAGCAGTACCATGTGCAACCATATCAGCAAGAGACTGTGCAGCCACTGGCTGTTGATAAAAAGGAGATCAGTGGCTCCCTGAATCAAGGTCACAGATGACATAGTGCCAAAGGCCCAGCAGCAGGGGTAGAAGACCTAAACATCAGATCCGATTCTGTGTCTTTCAATCGCAAAATAATTTCAATATTTAACTTCCTTTTCCACCAGAGCCTTTGAGGTCCACATAGGGTAAGAAGTCACTCAAGTTGTCGTCTTCATCAGTTTTAAATCATTCCAAGAGATGCAAATCAATTCCTAACAGGGACCCCTCCTGAGCTTTGTTTGCATTTTGCAGAATAATAATAAGGGCTTTTTAAAGCTTTCCACTTGGCAAAGGGGCTAACATCTTCTGTTCTCCTTGTCAAGTGAATTTTGAAAGAATATGAGGTACTTTTGGAACATTAAAATGAAAGAGATAATCACTTATTCTGCAGGGATTTTGAAACCAAGATATTGCACATTAAAAAGAGCATCTTGAAGAGATTTACTGATATGAGACTATTACAAAACATCATCTTTACAGACCTTGGCTTGTGTCAGGACCAGTTTCTTTACAATTATTGATCAATTCCAGCAATGCTTCTAGTCTGTTTGGTGGTTTGCTGTCATTATTTTTAAAACATTCAGATTGTGCCCAGTCTCGGCTTCATGCTCTTTTAGAACTCAGTTGGCATTTTTGACTTAATATGCATTTTAGGACTGTGCCAGATAACAATAGGCAAACATTTGGACCAGGGAAAGAAGTACACCTAGTAGTATGATGAATGATGTGTCTACTCTAGATTGCTTTTAAATAAATATGTGTTTAATCACAATGACAAAATCCCAATGGCGTACCGCTTACATATCTTCTTAACTGAAAATGGCAGCAAAGGGATAAGATCCAATTAGCAAGAGTTTCCTTGTCTGATGGAATGACATAAAAATTCCAGTAAAGAGTTTATTTTCCAGGAGCATTTATACGAATCATAATAAGCCTCTTCCAACTGCATCCCAAAGAGAAGATAGTTTGCAAAGCAGATGGTGGGGAAAAGTTAGACTGGCCAAAACCAAACAAATTTCATTTAATGACAAATTTTGCGGTTTCGGGATATGTTTTCATTCTAATGAAGAATGAAACCAAAACCTTCAGGAATTTTTCTCATGTGCACATACACATACAGGTAATGACACTACAGGAGCCTTTACATTGCCAATTAGGACTCTCACCTGAGATGTGAGAAATAAAAGAGGTACACTGTGTTAAAGGGAAACAAACAAACAAACAAACAACAAACAAACAAACAAACAAAAAACCAGCAGTACCACAAAGAAACAGGCCGTAGTTTCTCTCCCCATCCTGTCCATCTGTCTGAGATTTGGTAGTATGGGAAAGAATTCTAGTCCCAAACAGTCGCTATGAGCCTGAGAGTTAATTTTCAAGAACTTCATCCAGAATTCAGTCTGTATAGATGTTAAGATCTAAGCATACACAGTCTGGGTCTCTGACAGTATTTTAATGATGTTTCAGTTAAAGTGAGTATTTTCTAGTCAGAAATTAGAATACCGGACTCAAAGACACATCTAGGTGGCACAACAGAGCACACTTTTCAACATGCAGGTTCCTCATGATCAGTGAGTCATATATTAAGACATTCCTGATGGTGAGCATCTTTGGAGGCTCAAACAGAATTTTGGATGTTGCTGATGTCCTTCAAGGCCTAAAAATTTACCAACTATTGTCTTGGAAATTTAAGTACTTTATATTTGTGCTTTCTTAACATCAGGCAGGAAAAGAATTTTTGGCATATTCTTAGACAAATGCATCCTCTAACTAGAAAAAATAAGTTTTTCTTCCATCTTCCATCACATTACCCACTATTTCAATTTTATGCTATGCAGGTTGTAAGTACTATGGCATTGGGATTGTCTTTCCGCTAATCTCTACAAAATGTTCAACAGAATGTAATCCTCATTAGAGCCCAATGCTGTAACTGATATCAAATATGTGCATATAGACTTCTTGCATGCAGGAAAATTGTCAAGTGAACATTGAGACTCCCAAGTAAGTTATACATATATATTGATATATGAATAAATATACACTTATTTTCATTTACATGCAAGTTGGAGATTTCTGTTATATATTCGGAGAAACAGTTATGCAAAAGAAATGTGGCTGCATGCCTCTCTCTGGTGGGAACCGTGCTGAGAATTCACAAAGGAAAAGGTGGGAGCTTGGGTATTTTGCTTAGCTTAGAAGAAGAGAAAAAAAATCAGAGCAAACCATTGGCTCTAGGGGACTTAGAAGTCTGCTGCAAGTCAGAGGAAGAAAATGGATTTCAGAACCTGTCTGAAAAAAAAAAGCCAATTTTCAGCTAGGTAGAAGCCTCCTTCTGGATACCTATAATCCAGACATAGCTGGCTGTGGAGGAGAGTGTCGTGTCATCTCACTTAGGACACCACCTGTAAAACACAATTTGCCTGCTCACCACTGCCACCCCATTAACTGGGAGAGCAGATTCGCGACAGCAGAGGAGCACTTTGGCTGAGAGAAGAATCAAAAGGGTGAAAAATTATTTTAATCAAGTAGCTGGCCAGTTGTCTTCACAGCATCTCGGCTTCTGTTGGCCCTGGAAGAGTTAGAATGCTGCAGTGCTCTACAAAACACTCCCTCATCTCAGTTTTAAAAGGCTTCCTTGCGCCTTATCACATCAAAGCAAAGCATCTGCATGTTTCAGTTGTGGGGCATCATGTGTCTGGCTCCCCTCTGGCTCTCACTAATCCCCTGGATTATCACAGCTCTCTAAAGCGGCTCTTAAAAACCCTGTGAAAATAGGACTCCAAGTGGGTGTGTGAGAAGCGGGAACTGAAGCAATAAGGCTACCTGTGTCTGTGGAATTCATATCACCCTGTTACTCAAAACAAGGTGTTGAAAAGCTTTTGCACCAGCTGATCCTGGACAATACCAGCTCCCAGTGAGGCAAAACAGGATTGAGTCCGGTCCATTCACTTGCCACGGTTCATCCAAATGGCTGCCGCAAGCTGTAGCTCATGCAGAGCACACCTGTATGTTGTTCCTGAGTCATCTTCCATCTTTTACTTTTTTCCCTCTCCAGTCTGAATTTGGGACCAGCTGGGCCTGGTGCAGGCTGCAGAAGGACAAGAACTGGGAAGCCCTTGCCATGGAGGTGGCCCATGTCTCTTCAGTTCTGCAGGGAGGAGATGGCTTTGCAAGGCAGGGCAGCTATCGCAGCAGCTCAGGTGTGAATAAATAGAGAGCTCCACACTGTACAATCAGTCCAGCACCTTGCATAAGACCCAAATCTTCAGAGGAAAGGAGCAAAGTAACAAACAGAAGGTGGAGGTTTTAATGTGTACAGAAGACAAGAAGTTTACACAGAGAATGTGGCACTCCTCTGCCTTAGCTCTGTTGGCTATTCATTCTCAAAGAAAAATGTCCTAATCCCCATGAAAGTCATGGCATTGAGAACTAAACAATAGTAATACCTAAAATCTTCAGTAGTCCATGAGATTTCTTTTTTTCTTTTTCTCTCATTTAGAAATAAATAAAAAAGATTATGCATGTCTGACATTGACATAAAGTCTGGAGAACTGACCCGTAAAGTAATTAGAAGAGGAATTCACCCTCTTCTCTGCCCCCCTCTCCAGCCTTTCCCATCTCAAAGCCAGATCAGATGAAAGGCGAGCTCTGTTTACTTCCTGATCTGTCTAATTTCAGTAACAAGGACCATCCCAACTTCATCTTCCTGCAGCTGCTAGAAGTGAAACTCAAGAGGCTGCCCCAGGCACTGCAGCACCTTCTCAGAACTGCTTGACCTTAATGGATTAGCTTTTCCCTGAGCAGGTGGCAATTTAACAAGAGGAGACAAACTTTTTACACTTAGGAGACCTCTGGTGAATGGCATCAAATATCAGAAGATTGAAACAGAGCAGAGACTTATGATGCCTTCCCACCTTAACCCTCTGCCACCTTAACCCCCTTGCTATGCACATAAGTTACAGCTTTCCAGTTAGGATCTGAAGTCCATTTATTAGGGAATCAAAGTAAAAACGGCCTTATTTTCTTAGCATGTCATACTCTCACAAATCCTATTGAATTAAAGGAAAGCAATTGGTGCTTTGATTTCAGTCTGCTTACGTCTGAGTGTCTGAATAGGGTGTTTAGGAGTATTACTTCAGGCTCTTCATTTTGCAAGTATGTGCCACAGTAAATACATCATAGTAAAAGCAATAATAATATATTTTTGTTTATGAAGATGTAGTTCTACCAAATAATTCACAATTTAAACTATCAGTGCCAAATGCATTGCATTGTACTGAGTGGGTAGAAAAGTAAAACAAATTGCAGGTTTACATATAAAACAAAAGCAGAAAAAATAAGAGGTGTTGTTTATTGATTCCTTTTGCACACGCAGACCCTAGCAACAGACAAGTTTCTACGTCCTTCGAGTCTGTTTCCACTGTCTACTATGATCTGTTTGTTTAGAGATTTATCATAATAATTACAAGTCAAAACTGTCAAACAGATGTCCAATACCTGATAGCCAGGTGTCAGATACCATATCAAAACCTGAAGGTAGAGATACCTTTACTTAGGCTTCTTTATAGTAGGTCTGCATTTCCAGAGGAGCTCAGCACCTGCAGCTCCATCATGATCATTTACAAGATAAGACTTTGTATGTTTTGAAACAGAACAGTGCCACATATGACTACATTTTCTAATCAGCAGCTAAGAGATGGGAGACTGGTTTTTACTGCAATATGAAGGAACATTTCATGGAGGTGGGCTTGATGGTTAAAAAAGACTACGTGAAATGCAGTGATAAAATATTTGTTATAAATGAACACGCCTCTTTACTGAATGGTGTCCAGGTGGCCAAGGAGACCAATGGCAGCCTGGCATGCACCAGAAACCGTGTGGCCAGCAGGACTGGGGAACTGATCTTCCCCCTGTAGTCAGCACTGGTGAGGCTGCATCCTGAGTGCTGTGTTTGGTTTTGGGCCCCTCACTACAAGGGCACTGTCTTGCTTGAATGTGTGCAGAGAAGAGCAAGAAAGCTGGTGAAAGCACAAGAAAACATGACTTGTGAGGAGTGACTGAGGGAACTGGGCTTGTTTAGTCTGGAGAAGAGGAGGCTGAGGGGAGACAGCATCCTCTCTACAACTGCGTGACAGGAGGTTGCAGAGAGGGAGGGTATTGGCCTCTTTTTTCAGGTAACAAGTGGTTGGATGCAATTAAATGGTGTCAAGTTGCAGCAGGGGAGCTTTAGATGCAATATTAGGAAGAATTTCTGTGCAGAAAGGTTAATGAAGCGTTGGAATGGGCTGCCTGGGGAAGTGGTGGGATCCCCACCCCTGGAGGTATTTAAGAGATGTGTGGACATGGCAGTAAGGGACATGGCTTAGTGATAGGACTCAGTAGGTCAGGTTGATTGTTGGACTTGGTGATCCTGAACATCTTTTCCAACCTAGATGATGCTATGTTTCCATGTTGCTATATGCCTATACTTATTCATGTATATACATGCGTATGCATGTCTATGTGTAAATCTGTAGGTATGTGCGTGTATATAAATACATAGTGCTACCAGATACTTATTTCTGAGCTCTACTAGTTTATGCATCTCTTTATCAGTGGCATATGTTTTGTGTGTTTTAAAGTTGTCATTTCAAATGGTTTCAGTGTGAAAGTGTTGACATGCTGCTAGCCTGTATTCACTTAAAACCTGGAGTCACTCAAAATCAAGGACATTACCCCTATAACAAAATAATATCCTGAGAAACACTGCTTCTGGGAACACAGTCATGTGTTTGTTCAGTGACATCCAACTTTTCTGAACATATCTGGCTCTGTATTGTCCTGTCCCTAAAGAGCTGTATAGCCATTATACCATTCATGAATATTAAAAACACAATTATACTTTTCACCCCAGCATAGTTCATCTGTCTTTCTAGATCTGTATGTCAGCCTTTTTAACTGAAACTGTCTCCCTGACTAGTACCTCACATACTCATATGGTATTTGCATGGCCTTCGGAATGCATCAAAATTGTAAAGCTGCATGTCCTACTTGCACATTTGTGAAGTTTTTTAGTAATGGTGAATTCCTCAGGGCCTGTGTGAAGCAAGTGGCAGAAAGAAAGATCAGCGAAGATGAGATCAATGGATTTCTCACACAGTGTGGTGGGGACCTCTTAGTCAGCATGTGCCCATGCTGGTTTTGTGGGCAGTGATGCATAGCTTTGCAGGTATGACCGCATTAAAATACCTCCCATCCTCTAATGCAAGAAAACCACTGTAGAGAGTAGCAATAAAAAGGGCAGTGGGTTCCATCTTTTCCCCAAATGGCTTGTTTCTCTTCACAGTGGATTCGTGCTTGTGGACTCCATGCCCTTAAAAGCTATTTTTGTGGACAACCGAATTATTGCACCCTGAGCCCAATGAACTCTAGTTCTTTTTCAACTGTGGATAGTAAAGCTGCTACCTAGCACAGAATATCACAGGTACCGTTATATCCTGGAAGATGGAGAGGGGAACAAAAAAAAAAAAAAAAAAAGTTCTCCACACACATATTCCAACAGCAATCAACACATTTTCTCTTTCCAAATACAGAAATTCAAAATATCTCTTTTCCTTAATTCAAACTAATTTGCATCAAAGCAGTAGTTTCCTGTAAATCAGAAAAATTTCAAAAGTAACAAAATGTAAATAAGATCAAGATTGTTTTGTCTTGTGTCAACTTGAAAATTAACCAAAAACAATCCCTTCAAACTATCCTGGAATAAAATACTATTTTGGGAAAGTAAGGGCATATACATAATATACATACAGTTCTGGAATATTTTTAACCATAAATTTCTCCTGCATGTGTGAATCTGGAGAAACCTTAGTTATGACAGACTAAAAAGCAGTATTGGAGCTTAATCAGTCAGTTTGCTTCTATTCTCCAAATTGTGAAATTAGGCAAATAATCATACCTTGAATATTTTCAAGGGCTAATCCCTAAGACATAGATGATGTGAACCAATAACATATTCATATTAATTTTAAACATCCAGCAACTTGAACAAGGGAGATATTTCATCAGCATAGTAAAGGGAGAAACATTCATCCTAATATCTAGCACATATTTTCAGATGTATCAGAAATCTCATAGATATTCTAGCAAGATGTATTTGAGGAAATCCTGTAAAATTCTGACACTCCCTTAGATTTTGGGGTCTATAAACTAATTAATGGATGGTATCTTTCTACAATACAATAGGTAGATTTTTTATTTGTGGCAGATATAATAATGATAGTTTCTTCCATTAACTTTTAGTAATAATCTTTATTTAATAATTAATACAAATATAATTTAATGCAGTACAAATTAAAAGTATTATTCATTTTTGTCATGTTTCAGAAAGCCCTGTCAGAGGACAAATGACAGTAATTGCTTACAAAATACATACATTAATCAGATTGTATATATACATTGGCTTTGCAATACTTAAGGGCCTGATCCTGGCAACACTGTTTACTATTCTGAGTACCTCCTCTAAATTTGTCAAAGTAAAACAGTCAGATTTGTCCTACGTTCCTGCATATTATAGCCTAAAACATCTGCACTTATTTTTATTTGGTGCTTCACACTGAGCTACATACTAATCACTGGTCAGATTTCACCCAGCCGTCCTTCAGCAGTCACCATTTAAATTATGGTATTAATTTTTTAGAATAAAGTAACACATGAGTGTTACTTTACTTACTACTTTACTACTTACATAGTCAGAAGAACTGTGAGACTTTTCTCTTGATACACAGAGACTTCCCACCAGCCACAGCTCCACTAACACCTCGGCTTATTAAATGGGACAGAGATATTCCCTGACCATCTCCACAGTTCTTTCACATTATTAACCCCACATAGTCTTGCAGTATTTACATTAGCACAGCAGCTAACTCATTATTCTTCTGTGAGACTGCTGCATCTTTCAGAGGTCATCGCTTGGCAAAAATGAAGCTTCTACCTTCAGCCAAACCTTCATTGAAGCCAAAAGCCAATAACACTCCATGTATAGATAGTAAAGCTATTCCAGCACCACCACTTAGTCAGGCCTATATAACTTTCCTTAAAATATGATTTTGTACTCAATTCATCTTCCAAAATCACTATGTAATAGAAATTATGCTTTCCCAGTGATTTATAATTTTGGTACAGGAAGGATAGGATCATTTCATATGGCCAAGGAAAATTAAATATTGTTGTATGTTCATTCCAGGGCAAAATATTAGCACGTTCACAGTCTTAATTTAAAAATCTCATTGTTCCGACACATAAAGTAGTCTCAGGAGTAAGATGTATGACTACATGTATAATATTAGGATGGGTCTTCCACTGCAAGTGAGGACTTGCTGTCTTTAAAAGTGCTAATTATTAGGGTGCGTGTATACTGGAATATTTGTTTTCCTGCGTAACCATTGGAGATCATGGCATTTTCAGCTCAGATGCTTCCTGCCCACAGATAGTATCTAAGTTTTGGCTGGCTTTTCAGTTAAAAAGCAGGAAAGGAGTGGCAAAGAGTGCTGAGCTTTTAATAAAACAGCAACAGCTTTTCATCTTCCTTACTCAACAGCTGGAAAAGACTGAAACATTACAGAAGTATAGGAAAAAGATGTATAAAACCTAGCAGGAGAAAGAAAACAAAACAAACCCAAACCAACCAACAAACAAAAAAGAAAGCTCCTTTTAGGTGTCCCCAGATGTTCTGTTTTCCATCTTCAGCCCCAAATCTGTAAGCAGTTAATAAAATGCAGATTTGCAGTTTGGTACAATAGGACCATTTGCTGTAAGAGGAACATCCTCTGGTTATACCCATTGCTCATCAATAGCTGTAAGTTTCTCAGACCCTTTGGATTTCAGCCCACAGATCTTCCACAGTTCTCACATTTCTCTCACTGTTTGGGCAGAGAAGAAAACTGCAGAAAAGACTGGGAGCCTGTTATAAAGAAGTATCAATTCTTAAATGGAAAAGAGATTGGTTATTATGGCTTAGTTATTGTTTTTTTTTCACAGCACTTGACTGTATTGTGTAAAATTCCAATGCCATAAAGCAGGCTGTTAAAATAACTGTCTGTGGGGAAAAGGCCTGACTTGGGAAAAAAAAAATCAAAGAGAGTGAAAGCTTTGTAAAAGAAATGTCTTTCCTCACCTTGGGAAAGATGCTTATTATGACATGAGGTACTGGTTGCAGCTCCTACATGTTACACCATATTTGCACGGCTGTCCTGTATTTAAAAAAAATATCTGTTTGCAACATGTTGCTAAGGAACTTTGTCTCAGGCCTAGCTAAGTTAGCAAAATACCTCCTTCGACTGCTATGGGTGCTGTTACGGGGCCTCTGTGCCTCACGGATCAAGATGATCAAGCTTAAAAGTAAAAAAAAATACTCCTGAAGCTTTTAATCCTAGAGATCTTCACTTGTGTCAGGAAGAAGTTGAGTACTTTTATAAGGGGCTAGCTCCTCAGATGATGCAAAAACCTTCTAGCTGAAATGTTAAAACACTTGATCATTTGATATATGTTCAAAGTAAATGCAAACACTGAAGGACTTGTCATTGATATGTGTATCAGGCCTTGAAATACTGCATCTTAAAACATTGTCTTCCAAAAACCTCAGGACATCTTTGGTTGTTTGACATGTTTACAGAGGTAAGATACTCCTGTGGTTTCGCTGTGTTTTTCGCAATTCTGCTGCTTCTAGAAAATGTTCAAATAACTTCATGACTTCCCGCCTCCAGATTTCCTCCAGATTTCCAACTGGCTGTAATATGCTGCTTTACTTCCTGTCCTGTACTGCTGTATAAATGGTGTGCTGTGCTCTGCTGACCAGTTTCTGAACTTGTTGTCTCTCTTCACTGATAAAAGATGTCAGTATTCTGTACTAGCTCTGGTCCTGCAGGGTGCTGATCACATGCTCACATTTAGATATAGGGATCGAGTTTCTCACTGCCAAAACTTCAGCTGAGAAATATTTACTCCCTAGTAATCTGGACTTATATACCTCATCTGACATTTTATTTGTAAAGTGCATTGAGAAAAAAAAAAAAATTGTAGAGAACCTGTCACCATGCTAATGGACTGAAACAAGAAACAACTTCAATACTCTTTTTTCCCCTCTTTTTTATAAAAATCTCTGTTGATTTAAACTCAGCTTGTCTAAGGCTTCTGAGTACACACTGAAACTTGTTTTAAAGAGATTTTGCTTGCCTTGGGTTTCTCAAACTCTTGACTCCATCTCTGACTCATTCCATGTGGGAGTATTTGCAAAATTCTTAGGCTCACCCAGTCTTTGATTGACATCACCATTGTTTCCTTGCTATTTTTATCTACATTGTCAGGGCTAGTACAGTGCAGCATGTCGATTCCAAGTCAATTCTTCATCAATGTTATGCAGCTTGAAGGTATTAGTGATGTCTTTAAATCTGCTTAGTTGATCTTTACAGGGAAGATTACATAAATGCTGCTTGCATTGGAACTGGTAAATCTGAAAGGTTTCTAGCCTTCATTCTTTGCCACCTCATCAGCAGTAAGGTGCTTTACACAATTTTGATACAAAACTGGCAGGAGTGGCTGACTCGCCGGAAGGGTGCGCTGCCATCCAGTGAGACCTAGACAGGCTGGAGAGCTGGGCAGAGAGAAATTTAATGAAATTTAACAAGGGCAAGTGTAGAGTCTTGCATCTGGGCAGGAATAACCCCAGGAATCAGTACAAGTTGGGTACTGATCTGTTGGAGAGCAGCGTAGGGGAAAGGGACCTGGGGGTCCTGGTGGACAGCAGGATGACCATGAGCCAGCCCTGTGCCCTCGTGGCCAAGAAGGCCAATGGCATCCTGGGGTGTATTAGCAGGGGTGTGGTGAGTAGGTCGAGAGAGGTTCTCCTCCCCCTCTACTCTGCCCTGGTGAGACCGCATCTGGAGTATTGTGTCCAGTTCTGGGCCCCTCAGTTCAAGAAGGACAGGGAACTGCTGGAGAGGGTCCAGCGCAGAGCCACCAAGATGATTAAGGGAGTGGAGCATCTCCCTTATGAGGAAAGGCTGAGGGAGCTGGGTCTCTTCAGCTTAGAGAAGAGGAGACTGAGGGGTGACCTCATTAATGTTTATAAATATGTAAAGGGTGGGTGTCAGGAGGATGGAGCCAGGCTCTTCACTGTGACATCCAGTGACAGGACAAGGGGCAATGGGTGCAAGCTGGAACATAGGAGGTTCCGCTTAAATATGAGGAGAAATTTCTTCACAGTGAGGGTGACAGAGCACTGGAACAGGCTGCCCAGAGAGGTTGTGGAGTCTCCTTCTCTGGAGACATTCAAAACTCGCCTGGATGTGTTCCTGTGCGATCTGCTCTAGGTGTTCCTGCTTCGGCAGGGGGATTGGACTAGACGATCTTTCGAGGTCCCTTCCAATCTCTAACATTGATTCTGTGATTCTGTGATTTCAGCCAATGCCTACGCATCATTTATATGTATTTATTGGTATTCTCATGATTCATCACAGAAGAGGGAGGGTGGCAGAAAAATTGTGAGGGAATGATAAAACTGTACCTTGCCACAGTTTTCTTGTATAACCTTTTGCATATTGCTCAGTTTTTCCATCCCTGCAGTCCATGTCTGTAGCTGGAGATTAGCAAGCATTTCTCACTGACTTGCAGAACTCAGCTAATGCCTGCTGTAGTGGTGGAACAAGAGCAAAGTTCAAACAAATCCTGAGGGAGAACCTGAAAAGTGGGGTTAACCTCTATTCTGTTGCTGTCATCAGAAAGGGACCTGTAAATATATAGGTTACTATTATGTTTAATTAACTCCTGAAGACTCCAGGCACTATGGCCCAAATCCAGCTTCCACCTCTGCAAGCTTTGAAGTGCCGGAGGAAGCGTGTCCTATGTTAGCACAATCAATTTATTCTCACAAGGTGAGAGTGCTTTAATGAAGGAAAGGATGATCAATGGATGTTTGCCAGCATGCTTGGCTTTGCTTCACAAGTGTTCTCATTGCTGGCTTTAAACCAAGACAAAGGATCCACTTATCCACCCAAATGCTCCTTACTCATGGTGGGAGGTAAACGAAGATGGTGGAACGAGCAGCAAAGATCATGTTTCCTCAGTTTTCCATACCACCATGTTATGTCTTATTCCATTTCCTAGTGTACAGGTCTCACCAAAATTTCACCTTTTTTTTTTTTTTTTTTTTTGATTTTGTTTTTGTTGGGACTCCAAATTCTCTTTGATGCCAGTTCCACCCCCAAACCTACTTGTATTCTGGTTCTTGTATAGCCTTGCAAGCAATTGCTTGATTTTGCCCAAAGAACACATCTGCTATCAGAGTTTATGGGATCTGATGTGCAAACTAGTCTAAAACAGCTCAGCAACCACCTGCTGAAATCCGTGCCTGGATAGCTGGTTGATGTGGTCAGGTACCGTCAACCAGCTGCTGATTGCTGCTTCGGCTCTATTCCCTGCTCATACGTGGAGGACTTCCTATTAGACAGTTTTATGTTGTTGGCACAAGAAGCAAATGCTGGAGAAAATCTCTTCCAACCGATCTTACTACACTTAACAACTTCCGCCCCTTGATTACTGAGGAAATTATTAGAAGAAGAAAGTGTATAGATCTTTCATCGTGCCTGCCTTAATTTAAGGGAGGTCAGGAATGGTAAGGGGAGGAGAAGCTTGAGCAGTCATTTAACTTTCTTAAAAGCTCTTATTCCACTGTTTTCTCTATCTTGCTTATTGTCTGCTACCTAATTACTTCCATATCAAGTTCTTTAACTCAGTGTGCAACCTCCTGCAGGCTTTTAAGGCTCCGTACAAATCTGCATCTGGAAGCTGCAGTTGTGAGACCTTGTTTTCTCCTTTCACAGATCTGGACTATTTCACTTTCAAACCCAGATGCATTACTGCTAAGACTTTCATCCACACTTGATGTATTCTATTATTTTCCCACTGATGTGAACGAAATTCAGGTTCACTACAAACACGAATCTTTTCTAAACCTGGCCCCTAATGTGCTCGCTTGTGGTCCACCCTAAATAAAATGTTTGAGAATACAATTACTGAAAAGGGTTTAGGTCATTTTGGGTACTCATTATTGCAGCTTTGGCATTGGTGGTGCATGAAGTGAGAATCAGGATAAATAGTGTTGTTTGTCAGGGAATGAAGAAGCCCCTAAACGCAAGTAGTGAAAATGCCTTTCTCATACTTGCAATACAACGTTGTTCCTATTCTTTGAAGCAGATTTCTGAAGCAGAGAAATTCAAGTATTGGGTACTATATTTTAAACTGTACATATGAGGAAACAGTTAAAAGAACACAGGGACAGTGGGAGTTTCCGTTACTGTGGAAATGAAAAGGACTCTTCAACTGCATGTAATGGGCAGAAAATCTCCTTGACAAGTATTCAGAGTCTCCTATCTGGTGCTGAATTTAGATACTAATGTTGAAACAAGCAAAATACCATAAACATTACTTGCACTTCGATTAAAAAAAAAAAAAACAACAACAAAAAAAAAACCAAACACACACACACAAAACTGTAAGAAACTCTATGGCCTTGCCAGTTTCCTTTGTCATCCTTGAAGGATTCACAACTTAAAGAGGACTTTGCCACTAACAATTCTTACACTAATGGCAAAGGAGATCTATGACGTTTGGAGATAAACTGCAGGATGCAGTGACAATTTAGGGTACACGTCTCATTGATTCCATGTATTTGGGATGAAAAGAATCAAATCTCTGCTGTGAAATGGAGACACTACTGTTCCCATGAGGAAATGGGATTTTTTTTTTTTTTTTTTTCAATTTACACTAT
>VXAV01001893.1:15335-37406 GCA_013399715.1 Alectura lathami
TGGTAGAAAAAGCCCCAGAAGAGTATTTACCAAGAGCCTGAACAGACAAAATGCCTATCTGCGAAGTCATCAGCAAGGTCAAGCCGTAGTTGATGGGGAGATAACTGATAAACTGCTACTCTTCTGCTGAGCAGTAGCAGACCTGAGAGACTCTTAGGTCATCTTCCTTGCCATGGAGACATCAGCACCACAGATGTCTGCTGTACAGATGCACTGTGTTGAGTGAGCTTGGTGGTCTGTCTTCTATCCAGCTGCCTAGTACAGAAATGTGTAAGTAGCACACAGAAAATCCCTTCCCTTAAGGTCCTCAGTCTGAGAACCAAGCTATAGTTCTTGATTGTCTCAAAAACACCACTGAGGAAGAAAGCAAACAGTTTTGCTGCTTCCCTCAGAAAGCATGGTGTCTTAATGCTGAAAGCAAACCTGTTCTTGAGCCCAAACTGCTTCTGCAGTGAAAGAGGATGTAGGACTGGCTTATTGCATAAGGGGTTTGAGACACTTGACGTTCAAGCTTTCCTTGCATCCAGTGGCAACAAATTCCATAATTTGTTGGTGTAGCCTGTAAAACTTCTTGCTTGTATTTCACTATAATATTTGGCAGTGTCATGTGCTAATTCCCATGTGCAGCACAAACATGCATGGGTACATATAAACTATAACCTAAGCAATCCCTTTCCTTCCCTTATTTCTCCAGTGTTCTCTCCTACATTTCTACTCTTTCTAGGAATCACCTTCCCATTTTCCCCGCATAAAGAGAGAAGAATAATTATGTCCTCAAGAATCTTATATATCAACAAAACTTTCAAAAGGATGATTAAGAAAAATTGCCTAGCTTCTATCATATTTCAGAGGAAATTTTTCATTTCACTGCGTTTGTGTCTTTGAGAAACTCTGTAATAATTTCTGGTGTTAAACTTGTTCTTAACCATTGTCAACTGTGAAATTGAAACAGGGCCTGTTTCATCCTGTACCTATGTAAATCCACCGCATAACACATGAATGACTTGATTTTATGTGGTCCTCATGGAAGTTAACAGGATGATGGATACGTCCACTCTGCAAGTTTGACTCATTTCCTTGCTAATTTTTTTCAGTCCCTTACAGATGCCCCTCGGGTGAGGACAGACATTGAATTTTCATTGCTGGCAGCTACAGATGTGTTGCAAAACTTTTAACTCGTGCTGGGATTGACAAAAGACCTTGGCCTATAACAGGGCAGGGGGAGGAAGGGAAAGTCCAAAAAGTAATGAAAGGAGCTCAGATGTCCTTCCCTGCCCGTACTGTCCTGTAGAACCGTGAGAAAGTTCCTGCTGACTTTCCCAGGCAGAGGAGCTCAGGCAGGTGTTTCCTTAAGGGAGGTTTTAATGTCAGCAGGCAGAAGGATCACTAAAAGGCAAGAATGACTGCCCAGAGATAACTCAGAGGAAGGTGAAATGCTTTAACAGAAAGCAAGTTTTCATCAAATTGAGGCGTTTGCCAGTTCTTGCTAAAACTGGTTAGGAATTTGACAACCAATTTACTTCCCATTGGAAATACTGATTTATCAAAGCTGAATAATGTGGACTGGAAGACTGATTTCCTTGAGGACTTGTAAGGGAAGGGGGCAGAATAATATAATTTCTTTATTTTAGCTCTTGAGATGTCTGACTTGGACATCTTAAATAACATCTGGCATCAACTCAGAATGATATTTCAACAGGGTTTTCTAGTTGATTTGTAATTTAAAAAAAAAAAATACTTTGAATTGAAATTAAGCTTTAGAAAATTTTTAAAACTGAACCATTTTATTATATTTCCTCCTCTTCATAAGTTGCTAATTGCAATAGAGGGGAGGGTTTGTTATTACCTGAAGGCCTAAACTTTGGCTGTTGAACCATTCAAAGGCCAGCCACAGCAGTCTCAGATGTGCTTAGCACCCTGTGAGGACTATGCCTTCCCTCAAGATTTAACAACTTAAGAAAGCAAAACAAATAAAACAAATTCAGACATACGAGGAGGGAAAGTGGGAATGTAGTAACATTGTAGCTCAGGCTCCCAAACTATAAAAGTTGACATATGACTTATGCCTTTCACATTATTTTTATGGCCAATGGAGAGAAATGGCCAATAATGCTACTCAACATTCATATGAAAAATCCCTGTCTACAAATGTAAATCATGCTACTATATTTTAGTAAATGAGAAAAGCACATTTTCTTTTAGATGAAAGACTTGCTCTGAAGAATAGTACCAAAACTCTTCAAAAAATTGAAAAAATAAGGAGGGTAAATAACAGTATTACCACATACCTTCAACATCTAGTTTTCTTTCACTCATGGGTAAAGAAATCTACTCTTATCCGTGGAAGATTTAGACTTACAGTCTTCGCTTCTATAAACCTTTAAAAGGGTGGTGCATGAGACTCATCATGTCCACAGGTCAGCCACAGCTCTGCTTCACTGTACTTTTGTGACTGTGAGTTATTAATTTTAATTACCTTTCTTAGGAAAAACAAGTGTGGGTTATTTGCTTTCAGCTGCCCAGTAGGGGTCAAGAACTCACCAAAGATTTCTGTAAGACCTCATAGCAACTCGTTTTCATTACCTAAGTAAAAAGCTGACTTTGCCCCAGCTGCACTGATAATCTGACTTTTGGGTAAGGCACCCTGCCACACATGTCCCATGTATTTGTAAACATGCCCAACGGAAAAAAAAAAAAAATGGTCTATATGTTGTCTTAGAGATCAAACTACCTAAAGTAAACATCCTAATCCGAGGTACATTGTATACTCCACAAGTCTGATGGCACAAGATTGTTTCCACTGTGGTGCAGAGGAAGCTTCTTCTATAAGCTTTCTCTTAATTGTAAACAAAATTTATACTCCTATCTCAACTTTTAAAACAAATAACACAAACAACATATCAGCCTTCATTTCATCACTGTTAACTGCATTTGTCTGCTTCTCATTCCATGTTTTATCAGGTCACAATTAAAGCATGCAGGTTGATTTTGAGATATTGCTGATCCCAACAGGGAGAGGGAGAGGGAAGGGAAGGCTAAAACCTGTGAGGATGACTCTGCAAACTGATTATTCAGTGTAGAAATGGCAAGTCCTGAGAACTGTAGAGCATTTTATTTCTTAAAGTCTTTAAATTTTATGGCTCATTTATGTTCCAATAGAATTAAATATGTGATAATGTAGTGTTCTTAATAGCTGTCTTCAGAGTAAATCCTGTCCTTTCTAAAGAAGTATTGCTTTGATACAGAAATAATAGGGAATTATAATGTAGAAGAGACTGTCATAGCCATTGAATCTGATATACCTAACATCAGACCACAATACCTTCCAAGCTATATCGGTAACAAGCACTTAACTAGGTTTAAATAATAGTTTTTCTTTAGCTCATTTCCAAGTGGTGGAGGGTCCTTCATACACTCAGTTAAGCTGCTTCAATAGTTAATTATCTTCACAGTCAAAAAATGAATGCCACGTTCCTACTTTATGTTCACAGTTGCTTTGTTTTAAACTAGCAAATCTCTTTAAGCTTTACGCTACTAAATTACAGAATTGTCTGGTTTCTAAAACCCTTCCTCAAAATAGACATTTGTAGACTATAATCAATTCACCTCTTAATCTACTAGTGGATAAACTAAATAGATTGAACTTCTTAAATCTATCATGATGAGACAGGTTTCTCGGTCTCGAAATCATAATTGTAAATTGTTTCTGAATGCTTTCTGATTCACGCACACCCACTTTTGAAGTGTGGAAGCCAGCACTGGAATACTGCCTTCCTCTGACAGTTTCCAGCATAACAAGAAACACTGCTTCTCCACTGCATTTGATAATTCCCCTGCGAGATTTTCAGAATTGCATTTGCCCTCTTAGTGACATTATGTATTAAGTACTTAATTACCTACTTGAACACTGTTTTTTTCAGGACAAATGCTTCTTTTCTGTTGTCTTAATATCTTTATAAACTGGGATAAAGTCATTTTAGTACAAATTTCCTTCATCTGGTACAGCATTTCTTAGTGTCCTCTCCATGCTGATTTGGACACCTGTGTTGCAGACTTGGAGTTGAATGGATCTTGAGGAATCCTCCCTTCTTTCTCCATTTTGTGGGAAGCAAGTGAAACCACAAGCTACATCCTTCCAACACATTTCTCAGCCAAAATTTCCAGGCTCTCAGTAGGATTCTAAAATTTGTGAATCTTGATCTCCCATCCTTTGAGACCACCGCTCACCTGCAGTATTTCTACAAGGAGCATGCCTACGGAGCACATTGCAATGTTGTGATACCTTACCTAGCTTTCATAAACATCTAATTCACTGTAGACACTGATTGCAAAGAAGCCGTGGGAGGTAAATTCAGTAACATAATGTCACCTTCCAATTTCTTTCTCTCCCTGAAGAGATTACTCTTGCCAAGGAAAGTACTTTCTGAGAGCTAAGTATTCACTGCTCTTTTGAGATCCAATTCTTCTTCAACTGACCCTGTTTACATGTCCCTTCTCATCCCCATTTATCTGGCAAATTTCCCAAATCGAGAAAAAGGCATCTGTTCTCTAAATGAACAATTGCTGAAATTCTACAAAAATGTTAGGAGCAGTGGACAAAAGAAAGGGTGAGAAGAAAATTGAAGTTCAGAACAATTCATGAAAGCCCTACACTATTTAGTGTCATTACTAACTCTACAACCTGAGGCAATTTATTAAGAGCTTGAAAAAGTAGCTTAGAGAGCTGATGTGAAGATTTTCATTGGAAATAGATGACTACTTTAAGGGTTGCAATTGGTTTCTAAAGAACAGGCTAGATGAAAATTTTAAGAGGTGAATAGCTACTGAAATCTGTGGGCTGGGGAGGGGGGAGAAAATTGACACCTACTTGAAATAAATAGCTTTTCTAAAATAATGGTTTTAAAACTTTAAAATTGTTTTGTTCTGTGACATACAGAAGGATGTATTTAGAGTTGTTTTCAACTTCTCCAAACAAACAACTTTTGCCTGGAAAATAATTTCCATTTCAAATATGGTAATGTAAGTATTCTAACTGGTATTTTCTGTAATTTCAAGACTTATTCATAATAATCTTCCGTATTTCGCAGCAGTATTAGATATCTGTATGAACTCCATCTGTGCTACAAGACAAAGAAGAATTTACCAGACACTGAGCCACATCTCTATCTTTCCACTAGCTTTTGCTTTAAATTGATAAAATGAACCCATTCCAGAAATGGTAGAAATAAAAAAGGTTATGATAGCCTATATTACTAATGGCAATTCAGTTGATTTATTTATTCTAACAGTAGGATATTTTAAGCATTGGATCTAGAGGTGATTGAGTGGTTTTTGCTCTTTTACAAGCCTCTAAAAAGTAGAGATTTACTTCTGTTAATTGTAAAGACCATTTTTGCTGCACATCCATGCGTACTCCTTATACTTAAGATTCGAAGATGCTTGTCACTTGCCAGATCGGTGACTTAGTAATTCCTTCTAGCCTACTTTTCACCTTCAATTCCATCTGATGCAAGGCAAAATATCCACTGAAATCAAAAAGTTTCCAAGGCACATTTAATTATCTTGAATCAGCATTTCCCCTTCTTCTGGAAAATACTAGAGCAGCATTAATACACATCTTCTTCCTCTCTATCCATAGCAGAAGGAATCTGACAGATGGTAGTATTAGAAGTAGTTTGCTGTTCTTTCTTTTTTTTTTTTTTTTTTTAATCAACCTATTTAACTCCTAGGAGTTTTTTCTTGGATGTTATTCAGTCCATACATTCAGAGAAAATGGAAATACTGTTTGCTGCATTTCACATGTAGACAATAATGAGGAAGCAGAAAGTGATTGGTTTATGCTAAGATCAGCCAGCAGAAAAAGCAAGGGATTTGAATACAGATCTCTCATAGCTGTGATCACTAAAACAGATTTCACTTTAGGTCAACATAAGTCACAGAATGGCTTGGATTGCAAGGGGTCTTAACACCAAGCGGTTCCAGTTCCCTGCTGTGGGCTGGTTGTTACCCAGCAGACCTGGCCATCCAGGCTGGCCTTGAACACCTCCAGAAATGGGGAATGCACCACCTCTCTTGGCAACATGTGCCAGCTACCTTCTGAGTAAATAATTTCTTCCTAACATCTAACCTAATTCTACCCTTTTAGTTAAATCTCTGAGCTCTCTGAGAGCGCATTCAAGGCATAGAGTTCATTCTCTGAAGACTTCTAGACAAAGTAGCGTATCAACAACCTTTAAATCCACTCACTAATCAGTTCAGGAGTGTACTGTCTCCTACTTGTCTCCTGTGCAATCACTGGAATGCAAGTAGGCTGTGGGAGGATGTAACTCATTGCATTCTAAGAAGCTTTCAAGAAAAAGCATAGTCCTCTGACTACTAGAAACACTAGAAGCAGTCCAAACACTTGAGAACAGGCACAGTCTCAATAACTTTAACAGTCAAGGCATAAAGGCAGGAAAGTATGAATTGAGCTTTTGGGGGATTTTTCCATAATTTCTCTATTATTAATATTTATATTTTTTTTTATCACGTCTCTGAGACTTAACGGACTGTTACACTTATGAAAGTGTGTTCAAGAGGAACATACACTGATAAAAAGAAAACAGATCTGCAAACAAACTGTCTGGAAGGAAAGCAATGTGAAATAGTTTTGATCAGTTTTTACAGTAGTTAAATAGGTTTTAAGTATACTAAAGTACTTCCAGGGTAACAGCCCAGCAGACTACTTAGCAGTATTTAAAACACAAATACCGTAGTCTCAGGACATGGACACCTCTGTTTTCATGGCAGTAGAATGGCTTCAGGCTGAAGATGTTGCAAACAAAGGGAAAATCAGCTGTTGCTTATTTTGATTCTGGTGATGGCTTCTGTTCGTTACTTTACCAACACACAGCCTGAGTTGGTGGGATGTAGGACCACCATAGGTCGTACTGGTCTCTGGAAGAAACAAATCCTGCAAGTGTAGCAATAGGACAAGGGGTAATGGCCACACACTGGAAGAGGGGAGATTTAGGCTGGATATTAGGAAGAATTTATTTCCTGTGAGGGTGGTGAGACACTGGCACAGGTTGCCCAGAGAGGCTGTGGGTGCCCCCTCCCTGGGAGTGTTCAAGGCCAGGCTGGATGGGGCTCTGAGCAACCTGGTCTAGTGGGAGGTGTGCCTTGAAACTATATGACATTTAAGCTCCCTTCCTACTGAAAACATTCTGTGATTCTATGACTCTGTGCTTCTATGAAGTGAGGTCCAGTAAATCCCATATGCCCAAAGTCTGCTGAAGGAGTGTTTTGGAGGACTCATATAGGTTTAGTTTAGATGTATGATATGGAAGAGCTTGTATGACAGCACGCCCATCTGGGGAGGCTCAGGTTGGAAGGGAGAGTCAGGTTGGATATTAGGAAAAACTTCTCCAAAAGAGTGGTTAAGAATTGGAGCAGACTGTCCAGGAAAGTGATGGAGCCACTGTCCCTGGAGGAGTTCAAGAAATGTGTAGATGTGGCACTCAGAAAATGCAGATCATATGTGAAAGGGCGTTATCATCATATTTTGGGCTGTGGAGTAGGAGTGCAGGAGTTAGTTTCATCCCTGGTAGGTATATAATTACTTAGAATAAAGGATGGGCTAAGGGAAGGATATGTAACATAGACCTTTTTTTCACATCTTCTAGGAAATCCATACCAATACCCTCAATACCAATTTCCAACCATGTTGAAAGCTGGGGCTAGTACTGTGCAATTAGAAATGTTTTAGCAATTTGAGTTCCTAATGATAATGATGCTTGACAGGACTTTTAGTATGTCCCTGTTACACCTCATTTTCAGCACATTTAAGTCCTTTATGATACTGCTTGTGCTGTTGTAGGAGTTACATTCATTTAAACGTGCGTGGAGGAAGGTAGAAAAAGAGAATGTAATTCAGGATGCCTTCCAGCCAGCCTTAGCCACTAAATCAGGGTGCTAAAATTAGGAGTGTAGCTGCCATAAGTTCCTCTTTTTAATGAAGACAGGGATAGAACCGGCACTCCAGCTGTGATGGCGATTTAGAAATGCAACGGGCTGCATCACCCTCTTTACTTTTCCCATGTGGAAAGTGTATTCTGGCTAAATATTTTCAATTACCTGCAAGAAATGCCAGAGAAAACAGTGAAGCAATGTGATGTCATGCACTTGAAACTATTTTCTCATGTGTAATACTGCTTCTGACTTCTATTTGGTACTCCCTTATACCCTAGAAAATGTCCCAAAACAGTCTAATACACACATTTGTGTTTTCAACTGTCTTTGATTCCATCATCCTAGAATAATTCCATCAAAATAAGGCACCATTTTAACAGTGAAACAAATGAAAATATCAGTGGAAGCCAGATATTCTGGTGGATGTACTATTAATTTAGCTAAATCAATAGGCAAAGAGGCCAAACAAGACCAAGATTACTCAGAATGATGCATCCAATTGAAGATGGAGAGAGGCAGTGAAGAAAACAAAGCAAGCCAAAATATCATTGATTGGTAGTAAAAGGGCCTTATTCCCCTGTAAAACATTCTTGTTTATCTGAGGTTTATTTTCCTGGAAGGCTTAGAAAAATATCATCCTCCACCCTTAGTGTATAAATAGTGCTATGCAATCATTGTTGCCTTTCTTTTTCCACTCAGCCCTTCTACCAAAACAGATTGAACCTAACAAGTGGAAAATACAAATATTAAAAGTTTTTTGTTGTTGTTGTTTTGTTTTGTTTTGTTTTTAGCAAGCTCAGCAGTACAGAAATGCCAGGGGAAGGGTAATCTGAATGTCTGAAGTTATAAAAGTTGGAACAACATCTGTACCAGCACTTGCATCATTTGGATATTTTAGAAAGAAAAGGATAAAACTGTACAGCTGTATTATGAGAAGGAACAAACCCTGCTTCTGCTAGCACGTGTCCTTCATAATATGGACAGCATTTCCATGTCTGAGCTGAACAGCCCCACTTTCTCCAATCATCTGCTTGAAAGCTGATGACACATTGTGAGGAGTTACTTACCACATTTGAATTCAGTCCAGAATAGGAGGCTCATCTCCCCAGAATTTGTACACTCAGAGGGAAAATCTGAGAGGCTTTCTCAGAAGGAGATACAGATCAGAAGCCTATAACCACATTAGGTAAATGTTCATTACAGGTCTCTTCTGCCATGTGAAGGAAAATTGCTGAGAAGGTTCTGGCAGAAAATAAACCCGCTTGCATTCCAGCTTTTCCTCAGATATATTGGATTTGGGGGCAGCTGAACTTAGATTCTGAGTGATGTCCGATTTGACGCTGTAAGTCTGGTAGCATTCAATATACGAACAATCACAAATACAGGTTCACAAATAGCGCTGCCCATCCTGTAGTCATGTTCAGTGAACATTCACAACCATCATTAAGGAATCTGGACACATCCAATGAGAACTCTCACAGCTAGATTAGTGAATAGTGCAGTTTAATAAAGCGACAAGTTACAGATTCTTTTGTATTGATGATGGTAAATGCACTGTCTGCAAAGCAAGTGTAGTTAAACAAGAACATAGATAATACTGCTGGCTACAATCACATGAAAGCATAAAACAAATCCATAGAGATTTCTGATTTTCCCAGGAAAGCACTAAGTACAACTGAGAGTCAGAATCTTACCCAATAGCTGTCCCTATCGGATGGGGGGGAGAGGCTCAGCCTGTAGACTGGTCCTGGCCATGATGGTATGCTTTCTTTCCTTCCCCTCAGTGATGATGTCCTTTCTTTGTTCCTCTTCTCCTCCTCCTAAAACTCCTTTTCTCTTAAACTTTTCTGTACTATTTTATTACTTCCACATGGAGCTTGAGTGACTCTGGTCAAACGTACCTTTGTCTTGCAAAATTTACTTGAAATCATGTCTTTTCAGAAAGGTGAAAAACTGCTGGCTCAGGGCTGGCTCAGGAAGACAAGGTGGTTTGTCAGTCCAAAGAGCATAACCAAGTCCCCATCCCTGCAGGCTGATCACAGAATTTGGGTCTTCACTCCACTCCATACTCCATGTTGATTTTCCTTACAGTCAGCAAACCAGGCTCCCCTGGTGTTTGCTGGCAGCAAAGGTCGCAGGTCACATTGCTCAGGGAACTATCATGGAACAGATTATCCACTGTTTTTCCACTCTGGAGGTTTACCTTCTCTCAAGATGTGGACATTTCCTCCAGCAAATGTTCCACGTCTTCCCATTAAAGCCTAGAAACAAGAAAGAAGATTGTCTCATTGGTGTCAGAAACTGAAAGAAGCTAGGTGGCAAGTTCTGGTTTTACCACACAGCTTTAATACTGATGGAATATTGCAGAGAAATGTCTAAGTGGCACTTGCCACTGAGGAATGAAGAGGATGCAAAAGGCCAGAGGACGAGGATTAATCCTAGGAGTTCAACTCTCCATAGTGATTGAGGCCATTAAGATCAAAAAGGGTAATAAGATAGGTCAAGGGAAGGAAAAGCAAAGTGATGTGGAGAGGCAACAAGAAGGAAAATAAATTCTGCCGATTTCTGCAGTGTGTAATTCACAGATTGATGCAAACACACAGTAACAACCCCTGCCCCTCCAAGAATATTAAGAGAGAATAAAGAAAAAATATATGATCAGCAGTGTTTTAAAGATAGAAAGTCCTTACTCAGAATTGCATAGTAAATCTGCGGAAGAACGAGAATTTGAAACTACAGCTTTGAATAAAAGTGCATCTATGCTGTGGAACATCTCAAAAAGGCATATTTCAGTCAGGCTGTAAGTCAGGTATCAGGAGTATCCTTTCATCAGCATTAAAGACCTGTACCTGGAGTCCATTTTACTGCAGACCAGTGAAAACAAGTTGGCTAGCTATTAAACAAGCCGGTTAGCTGTTAAAATTCAAGAAACTGCAATGCAGAGAAAAGGATCATTCTCCATAAAGCCAAAATGATTATTATGGCTTTTGAATAGATATAAAAGTTTATCTGGATGCATAAATACTGTACAGTTTTTCAAGAAAGAAAAATTGACTACAAGTTGCTGCATGACGTGGTTATAGTCAGCCACATAAACTGCCATCCAGACCTTAAACCAACACCACTCTAAACCTGATGCTTTTCTTCTTAATAGTAAAACCACTGTTGCAGAAAAGAAATCCACTCTGGGGCAATTTGTTCTCTTGCCACACGTATTTCGGCTACAAAATAGTTGGCGGCACTTAGACATTAGAAAGACTCCAGAGAAAGTTAACACAGATGATTAGCCCTAAAGGAGTTGTAAGATGATGAGAAGCTGAGTGAATTAAATTTATTTCCCTTAGTGTGAATCAGTGGAGTGATGTTGAGGTTTACAATATTTGTGTTCAGAGATCTCACCACATCTGTGTAATGGGAGGGATATAAAGGGGTTAGTGTGGATGGACAGCAAATTGAAGGGGGACAAGGGACAAGAGGATATATGGAGTCTTTTTATTCCATTTTTCTTTTTCACCAGTAGTTGATTAAGGAAAGCAAGGGCATCTAGGATTCTTCATCTGAAAGGCTGCTAGATGACTGCAAGAAACATTAGGCTGCTTGAAAATGTCAGCACTTTACACTTTATGTAGGACTGAGCTGATTGCTACGGTGAAGAGAACATAAGTGATTCAAAGGTGAACCAGAGGTCTCTGTGCAGAGATGTGAATATGAGCAGGGTGGGGGAAGGGAGTCTGGCTACATAAAATGCTGAATTCATTCTTAACACAATGCAGAGTCTATAGTGATTTGATATATATTGTACGTTTGTATGAATTAGTGAGTGACTTTCTGTCAGTGAAGATGCCTTTAACTTGGAATGACATCTGGGAAAGGGGGTAACACAGTCCGTCAGCTTCTTGCTCCAGCTTCGAAATCTGGGACAAAAATCTATTTAAAGAGCAAAATTTGTCTTGCTTTAAGAAAAGAGAAGAGGAGCTGTACCTTAGATAACCCATACTAACCAGCACAGGGTAAAATTCTAATACACATCTAGATGTTTTCCTGTGCATGGACAAGTTAATAAGCATCCTGAATCTTTTCCATGATTTGCCTTGATCTGCTGAAGCACTATAAGCTTCTAATTGTATTTTTCTTGCTTGGATTTTGCAATGGGCAGGAAGAGGGGGAGAGGAAGAGGCTGGTGATATATCTCATTGAAAGTCTATGGGACTTTCGTTCCTACCTTGCCTGAGAAGTTCAGACAGGTTTACGTGCATGGTGCTGGAAATGCTTTATTTAGCAATGAAAATTGCTCAAGAGAGAAAAAATCCACCATCTGGGGAACTGAGCACTGCAGAAGAACATGGCTAACTCCCAGAGGCTCAGTTGTGTAACAGGAAAGGCAAGCAGCAAATACAGGGCAGTTCAGTGCATGGGAGATCAACAGAGAGAGGGCTTTTAAAAAATCTTTTTGAGATGAATTTACTACTCAGACCTCTAGGGCATTAATCGGTTCCACTTTTACTGTTTCCCATCAACTAACCATCTGCAGGCAACACCTTTTAACAACTTGCTGTAATACATTTACTGGACATTTTGTCATTGTAGTATATTTGGGATATCAACAAACAGCTGGTAGAAGGCCATAAACAAGGACTTTATTATATATTGTTTATCATCACTTTAGTTTTAGAGAGCCAACCAAGAAAGTTGACGTACAGCAACATTAAGATGCATCTTTATTGTTGCCAGGAAGGCTAAAGGTTACTTCACTAATAATATGCAAATGGAGGCTTTACTGCACATAATGAATAATAGCTTTAGATTAAAGGCAGGAATTTCCTTTAGTAGTAATTGCAATAAAACCTTTGCATTAATTTAATAATTAATTTAAGGAATTATCACTTCAGTGAGCCTGAATACATTATTTATTAAATGTAATTGAAGTATTTATTAGGTGAGTAATAAATGATGGACAACTGCAGTGGGTGGTTTTACTGTTTTATGAAATAACCTTAGCCTGTGTTTACAAGCAGTGATGGTAGACTTCCTGTATTTTTATAACAGATTAATTATCTTCAGAAAAATAATTACAACTTGCTGGCATTACTTGGTGGATTTTCTTATCGTTTATTTCTCCCTCTTGGATGTAGGAAGAAGGGAATCAGGATATTGTTAACAGAGGCTACATTAAGCTGACAGAAACTGACAGTCTAAGCTCTGTTTACATATGAACATTTTTTATTGTGCACTCTAAAATTTAGGTTGCAAGTGTGTTTGTCCGTCATTTAACAATCTCAACCCCTACATAAAGAAATAGCTGTGGTAGCAAGTAAATTAGACATTGGAGTTGTCAAATGAGAGTAGCATTGACTTGCCTTGACAGCAACAGTAGAGGCTACCTGACAACTTCAGCCCAAAATAAACTAATTAGAATATAATGAATTCAAGAACAGAAGGATAAACTAGTAAAACAGCAGTACTAGTTGCCATTTTCTGTTTCTGGAACAGCCTAAAACATTATGACTGGTTAAGTTCTTTAAAGACACCAAGCCTGAAGATGATCCAAGTGTCTCTGTCCATGGGGCATTGAAAGCCAAGGCAAAAGTTCTGATTTCCATCTCTGAGGAAATATTTGTTAAAAAAAAAAATACTGACATTTTGATATTCCTGCAAAGGACATCATTTGATGTAGTCAAGACAACAGTGTGTCTTCTCTTCCGTGGAATTTATTCCACCTGCCTATCCAGTCACGTGTTTCCACACAGGCAAAAAACAGAGGTGAAAAGGCAATCTTAGCTGAGCTGTGTTACTGTCTAGAGGCACTCAATATGTTCTCTTCATTCTCAAAATACAACACAGAGTTTGACGGAGTAGGAGGTTCACATAAATACTCAAAATCATACATAATCTTTTTGTGCCCATGTCCCAAGTGTTCTGTGAAGAAACTCCAAAGTTCACTAGGAAAAATGGATTTCAAAAATTATTATAAATATTCGAGCTTTCTTCTCTTACCAAAAAATTATATGATAGCAAAAAGATTGGAAATGCGAAAAGATCTCTGTCTCTGTAAGGCTTAAGCAGTTTTCTTTCTTTCATATCTACATGATTTTAAAATAGCAAGCTTGATCATCTTTTAATCTATTTTCCTTTAACAAGTACTAAGTAACATGTATGCTGGCATACAGTGTTATCAAACTACAATTTTAGCAATGTCCGGTAACACTCACGGATTACTTTGTCATAAGTAAAATGAAAGTCCCAAAACTAACTCCACAAAACTTCTCTGTCATAACTTACCCACCTATATTTTAAATACACTGTCCCTGATAACTATAAGCTATCAATATTGATTATAATCACAGAATCACAGAATGTTAGAGATTGGAAGGGACCTCGAAAGATCATCCAGTCCAATCCCCCTGCCGAAGCAGGAACACTTAGATCAGATCGCACAGGAACGCGTCCAGGCGGGTTTTGAATGTCTCCAGAGAAGGAGACTCCACAACCTCTCTGGGCAGCCTGTTCCAGTGCTCTGTCACCCTCACCGTGAAGAGATTTCTCCGCACGTTTAAGCGGAACCTCCTATGTTCCAGCTTGCACCCATTGCCCCTTGTCCTGCCACTGGATGTCACAGCGAAGAGCCTGGCTCCATCCTCCTGACACCCACCCTTTACATATTTATAAACATTACTTAGGTCACCCCTCAGTCTCCTCTTCTCCAAGCTGAAGAGACCCAGCTCCCTCAGCCTTTCCTCATCAGGGAGATGCTCCACTCCCTTAATCATCTTGGTGGCTCTGCGCTGGACCCTCTCCAGCCGTTCCCTGTCCTTCTTGACCTGAGGGGCCCAGAACTGGACACAATACTCCAGATGCGGTCTCACCAGGGCAGAGTTTAGGGGGAGGAGAACCTCTCTCGGCCTACTAACCACACCCCTTCTAATACACCCCAGGATGCCATTGGCCTTCTTGGCCACGAGGGCACAGTGCTGGCTCATGGTCATCCTGCTGTCCACCAGGACCCCCAGGTCCCTTTCCCCTACGCTGCTCTCCAACAGATATAATAGTTTAGTTGAAATGGATCTTGAGAGATCATCAAGTCCAACTGCCTGACCACATCAGAGCTAACCAAAACTTAAAGCGTGTTATTGAGGGCATTATCCAAATGTCTCCTGAACACTGACAGGCATGGGGCACCAGCCACCTCTCTAAGAAGCCTCTTCCAGTGTTTGACCACCCACACAGCAAAGAAATTCTTCCTAAATTTTTTTTCTTCCCCAGTGCAGCTTTCTGCCACTCCTATGTGTCCTGTCATCTGTTCCCAGAAGGCAAAATGGGAACCCCCCTCTCTGTTTCTTTGGACCACCTGACTGCGCATTAGCAGGGTGCATTGTAGAGATTTAGGGAATTCAGGCTTTTCCTATCAGTGAGAAGGTTCTTTTGTCCCTTTATAGGTGGTCACACATTGAAAAGCTTTGTGGCTGCAAGGAGCTTTACAGTCTTGTGGACATGATCATGCCAAAGCCCAGCACCTAGAGGTTAAAACTGGGTGCTGGAAGTGACGGCTAGAAAAAAAGTGTTAGAGTTTTGCTCGCTCTTTGTGTTTTTATGGATTTACGGCTTTTTATCTTTGTACTAGTTACCTTTTCATTTGTGTCTCACATGAACTTTTGCAGCATGTATGTGGAGACCAGCTCAAAGTCTTGGTAATTTTCGTTTGGTATTAGAGTATATGATTTTTGCTTTCATTTCCTTTGACGATTCTTAATACTTATAACAACTGTAAACAATTAGAAGTGGAGACTGTTTTTCACTCTGTTGGTACTAAAAGAGAATTATGAGGTAATGGATGGCAAGCGCTCCGACTGTCCACAGAAATCAGGTCTTTCTTTGCCCCATGTAACTAATCCTCTGGGTGGCCTGCACTGGTTCTCTAAAGAGCTCTGTTTCATTCTGGTAGTGTTTTTCTACGGCTTTTTTACTATTACCATTTTAGTGCAATAGATTGGGATATTTTATTAACTTGATACGTAGCTGCTTTAAAGTTAATTGTCTTTATCTCAAAAAGCTTGTTAGATGTTGGCTCTAAAGACGTTTTCTTCCACCTCTGGCTCTCTGAACTGCTGATAAAGGCTGGGCAGTGTGCTGGGTAAACTTTTCCTTCAGTTTTCACTGAGAAACCTTTCAGCCAGCTTAACTGATTCTCCCACGTGACTGTGTGTTACAAGTGTTTGATGGGATAAGTTTATACCTGCCTATAAAGTGAAAAAGTGATATACAAGAGACATTTGTGACTCATGGTCCATTATCATGATTATTAACTTTCCTGAAGTCCTGTAATGAACAATCTGTCACTTACAAGCCAATAGTACATCATTGCTTAATGCACTGAATACTTCTGGATTGCTAAAAAGCTAATAATCCATTAAGTAGCCTGTCCCACTCTAACAGATCTTTACCAGTCTTGGAGAGATGGTTAACAGGAATCTTTTGAGCCTTCTGTATGTCTTTTGAATTCTGCTTCTTGTAATAAAGTGTCCTCACACACTGAAAGTCTTGGCACAATAGGTTGTGTCCAGTACACTCATATATTTATGTCTTACAGTTGTCTGCTATGCCTATCTTCTGTCATACTTTGGCACATTATTGTAACTTATTGTCCAGCAAACTCATTTCTGCCTACATGTCTGAACTTGTGTTTTCAACCGTATGTTTGAGGATTATTTTTAAGGATTTTCTCAGATGGCTTTGCATTTCCGGTGACAGTCAGTTATGGAAAGAAATGTTTAGCTCTTGAGTCAAATTAACTTTAAATATTTCCTGCCACCTCTTCTTACACTGGAAATCTGTAAGTACTCCTGGAAATACTCCTGCTATAAGACACATCCTACCAGGCCTCATTTTTTCCATTCTGCACACATTTTCTGTATTCAGAATGATCTTTTCATTTGCCTTCAAACTGGTTCACAGTGGTACACACTTGTTACTCTGGGCCAGTTATCAAAGACACGTCATCACTAGAAAAAATTGCCCAGTGAACCCTTTGGTCACTTTATTAGAGGGAACTTTTCAGATGCAAAACTAATAAACTAAAACATTGTCACACTTTATATTAAGAACACATTCATAACTAATATACCAGAGATAGGCTACAAGGTTATTAAAAGTTAATAATCTGATTGTTAACAAATCGAACAACTAAGTGCATGGTGTATTGTAGAATATCCAAAACTTTTTTTATTGATGTGTTCATCCCCGTCTGTTTCATGTGACACTTCTGTAAGTAGCAAACTTAAAATATCTACTGATCATTTCTGAATCTTTCACTGATGTCGTATTTAAGCATGACCTATTGAATAATACTTAATTTCTGCAGTCCAATAACACTTCTAAAATCAGCTGTATTTACTTCCTCCAGAACATTTATAGAGAAACTTGTTCCAGTATGTTAAACAGTGTGAAAGACTTCTTAAAGCAGATGTAACAATGTGATTTTTCTGCACTTAGAAAGCAAGAATCTTGGTTATCGATATTAATTTCAGGCTTCTACTAATTCTTTTATGTGCATGTAACATAGTTACACTGCATCAGTAATCCTAGCGGTAGAAGGTGTATCTATACTCTGCCTGTTTTTTGCCTGAAGAAGAAACATTCAGCTACTTCAGGTAATGGGACTATTATTGATACCAGTTGAATTTTTAAGATTTTTTAAATTGTATGCAATATATATATATATAAAAACCATGTACAAATTTGGGTAGCATAGAAGCACGTGACACACATCTGTGTATATTTCCATGGAGTGTATGTGTGTGTAGTAGTGTCTAAACTGACCAAAGAAAAAGCATTCAAAGATAACTTAGTAAAGTTGTGAAGAAAGTTGAACAATTGTGGTCCTTAAATTAAAGTGCTCATATATGATGCACAGCGAACTGCAATGGAAATGAGCAAAAAATATCACCCCACAAAGCACAGTGTAAACAAAATGTTCAGCAACTTCCCAGGCTTGAAATAAAAAATAACAACAACTCTGATTCATAAAACATGCAGACCTCCTTCGATCCAAAAATAAATACCAGTTTGTCAGACTCTTTGACTATATGAAGCACTTGGCATGCCCTCAATACTATCCAGGTTGTAAATCATAATGAGAAAATATCAGAGACCTGGGCTCAGTGGCCCATGTGGTTCTTTTCATCTCTGTGTTTCTGTGATTAACTATTCAAACAAGATCTACAGAACCTGATCTAACTGATCTGCTTGTCTTTAGATGCTCAGGAATACCTCTCCATCTGTTTTCTATCCCTGTGGCACCTGGGATAATTCAGCATTAAAAGCATAGTCAAGACTTGAGTCAGTCTACTTGAGGTATTTCAGCCTGAGCTTTGGTTCAGGCTCAAATCTTTAGATGTACTTAGGGGTAGGATTCTGGCTTTAATAAAGCTCCTACCTTTGCCTGACTTGCAGATGCTGAATCATTTTAAAGTACCTGATATTCAGTGGAGATCTGCTTCCAGAAAAATTCAAAGAAGCAGACAGGATCTCAAGTAGGTCTTGGAGGGCTTCTTTATAGAAGGTATGATTTAGGCACTATTTGGGTGTTTAGACACCTGAGGTCCCTAAAACAACTCAATGACAGGTGCCTGATACCACAGTAGGTCAAGTCCTAGCTGCCTAAATTCATTCAAGTATTATTCATTCAAGTATTACTTTTATTTTTGTTGTAGGATGCATCATATCCATCAAATTTCCTTTGTCACCCATAGAGTCAAATTTTTTGTCTGAACCCAATAAAATCCTGAGCCAAAAGGCTAGAGAGTGCAGGAGGGATGTTAACACAAGGAAAGCAAGACCTTCACAATCCAGCATTTGCTTTTCTTCCTTACACTTCAGAAAAGCCATTTGCCAGGCCTCTGGTAAGACAGACCCAGAGCAGTGTCTCTTAGAGACAGCAAACTACTAAAACATGATGCTCTTTCGTAGAGTAAAAGAATATTTATTGTGCCTGTCAAATAAATCAAATATGTTTATAGTATTTTTCACCTGCTTTATCAAAAATGTGCTTCCTACTTCACCTCATAGTGTTCACATTCCACTGCTTTGCCTGGCTTTTTTCACTTACTTTTCTAAATATTTGTCATTTTGCTATTAGAGAGACAGAGAGATCCATACAGCTTTCAGGAAGAAAAGACTTAAACAGGCTGAGAATTAGTTTATTCATTGATTTTTCTTTTATGCTATTTAGAAGGCCTTAACTGTGAGATAGAATTTTTTGTGGTATATCATGCACGCTCTCAGGCTGAAGCAGCCTTTTTTTGACCTCTTAATCAATCTGAGTGCCAGTGCAGGAAAAAACGAGGGAGATACAAGATAGCTTATACAAACGCCAAGTTGGCTGTGTTCCTCTGAACCATCTGCACTTCTAGCCATGGTCAGACTAAATGTCTGCTAATGGCCCCCTTCTTCTATGATCCATTTATATGTTCCTATTTCTCTCTCTTCTTTTTTTTTTTTTTTTTTTTAAGTGGAAAACAAATGACATTATTGGACAGTTCAGCTGTGAATTACAGGCCCAGAAAGGCAGCCAAGGAGAAGTTAGAGAACAAAACTTTTCTGCTTAGAGAAGCAGGGCCAAAACTGCTGATTTGGCTTCATTTCAATACATGATACATATTTTTTTAATCCATAAATTTTAATGTAATCCTTAGAGGATATATTTTGAGCTGATGCTTTTTCCATTATTTTTCTTCTTCCTCCACCCTTCAGAAACAAAGAGGTCTGTTTGGACTTTTTCCGGGCTGTAATTACCAGACCTTGCAATCTGTTAATCCATCTGCAGATGGATTAAAGATAAAACTTTAAGTCAAGGACAATTATATGTGATAATAAGACAGTGACTAGAGTTGGTTTTCTGAAACATTAGGCTTTGGCCTTAAGACAATGCTTCTCAGTCATGTTTTGAAGCTAGCTGGAGGTGTATTTTGCAAGAAGTTTTAGAGGAAAAGTGGAGGGGAGCCATCAAAACAAGGCCCTGATTCTAGCTGGGAATTCCAGGTACTCCTGTATTACAGATAACAATTAATCATTGCTCTCTAAAACAAATGCAAATCTTCCATATTTCCACCTACAACCTGGCATTTTGCAGCAGCCCATCTTTGTGATGCTAATTTTCTCTGTGGTTAAAAAAGTTATGTAGTCACATATTTACCCATTGCCAACAGCACCGAACCACTGTCAACAGTTTCCACGCATGTCCCTGAGGATATGTACCCAGTCTTCCTTTGCTCAGTGAATGTGAGCAAGATTCTGATCTGATGCAGAAACACCATGGCTAGGTTAGTACAATACTGAGCCCTGTTCCTACAGTAAGAAGTGTGTATTTCCCTGGGAACAGTGCTTCATTTACAAGGCAATGAGGCTTTGAACCCAGACTTGTTTCATACTCCACGAGGTTGCTTTGCCATACTGAACACTTCCTTGTAATTCTTCTCTTTGCTCGTGGTGTAAAAGGAAAGTATCAAGACCACACCTAAACTGCTGGAGTGTCAGGATCAAATGTGAGCCTTGTGGAGGTGTACAGAGCAGGTCTTGCCTACTGAAGGGCTGCTCCTCCTGCACAGAACATTCCTCTTCATGCTGCTCCCCATTGCTTTTTTCAGATTAGAAATTTGCTGGCTCTGTTTGCAGCACTACTTTCTTTTCAAAAAAAGAACTCTGGGAAAGTAAGTGAATGTATAAATAAAATCAGTGCACTGATGTTTCACATTTCAAAAAAAAAAAGATACTAAGACATATCATTCAGGCATTTTTTATGGAAAGATACCACTTGGTGTTTTTAAACAGTACTTTAACTTCTATATGTGAAGCATCTCTCTTAAAAACTGCCTAGCAGCCATGACTTATTTAATATCTTGATATAATCACATCATCATAATTTTTCCCCCATAAAACTGAGGATTCAAATCTTCAGGGGTACCAGGGTTTTCACTGAAGATCAGTAGGAGCTGAGTTTCTAAATACCCAAAGGTTTCCTACAGTTAATAGACCTTGCTGACATCATCAAAGGGTGTGACATGTCCAGCTCCCTCAAAAAGGAAAGCTGCAATGGGTACTGACTGTTTGTTACAGTCAGAATACAAAAATGAGTTTTCCTGTTTTGCACTCTCTCCTGCTGCATGACTATTTTGGATGCAATATCTACTCCCCTCCAATAAAATCACACGGACATTCAGCACTAGATATTGTCTTCAGATGAAGTTCACCTTACAGTCAATTAACCTTGCAAAAATTATTTTTTTCTCTATCTCGTTTTCCCACAAGACATCTCTGTGAGTATGTGCACGTGTGCACGCACACAATATTTGGGACGGTCTTAGTTTCTGGGCAAAAACCATATGCTACTATTTCTTCACAGCCCTGGTGAAGACAACGGGTGAGTTCTGTTTGTTGTATAAGGTCTCATTCTGTCAATCTTGGCACAAGGGAGAGATTGGTTCTGTAGTTTCTTAAAATTAAGGACTAATACAATGAGAAATGCATTGAGTGGAGGCTACTCTCACCTCTTTACAAATTAAGCTGACTAGCTGAAGGTGACAAGGAGCTACCAGACTTGTTGCAAATGGGGTTTGTTGAGCCAGCACTAGTTGTGTTTTGCTGTGGCTAGTATGCATTTCACCGCAGAACCCAGCCTGCAGTCAGTTTATGAGCTGCTCTCCCCACAACATTGCCTTGGAGGAACCCAAGTCCAGCTTTCAAGAATTTTTCCTTCAATTCAATGAGTATTTCAATAGAACTAAAGCAGCAATGGAAACTTCTGCAGCATAAAGTGCAAAAATACATTGCCAGTATTGCTTGGATGTTAGAGATGAGCCGTGCCTCCTATTCCTCTGTTCTCCTGAAACTGCAGAGGCTGATTTATGTACATCTCTACTTGTTAGCTAAATCATACAAGCCACATCACCAGGAATAATGTCATTAATCAGGTACTGGTTATAAAAGTATCAAGGAAAAACTTATAGTTATTATGACTATGAATAACAAAGGAAGGATAGCTCCTGTTAACAGGTGATTGTAAACATTGCAAAGTTCAGTTCACAAAAAAAAAAAAAAAAAAAAAAAAAACCACAAAAAAAAAAATAAAAT
>VXAV01001893.1:44106-54727 GCA_013399715.1 Alectura lathami
TAAAACTCATGGGCTGGCAGACTGTCTGGAAATCAGATCATGACCTTCTACCTGCCCTTTATTTCCTTGCAGGTTTGATTGGAAATAGGATTATTATGTTCTTCCTGCTCTGAGGAGAGGGTTGGACTTGGTGACCTCCAGAGGTCCCATCCAACTGAAATTACTGACAGATTCCACAGTTCCCTCCTAAATAGTTGTGTAATAGTAAGAAGCATCCATCATACTTGGCTCTAATTCAGTTTATGCTTTTTCTTTTTCCTTAGCCAAAGATTGAACGAAGAATGATATGATTTTGCAATTAAAATAAGAAGCTTTAACCAAATTGTGTTCTCTCCTTTCTCCTGAGACTACGGAATCTTTGAGTTGCCACTGACAATATTTCACACTAGTGTACCACAGAGATTTACTCTTAGAAATTTTTGTTATTCTAGTTCTGTGTTCCATGAAAAGAAAGGAGTGGCCTCAAAGCACTATTTTCTATGTTTCTTGAAGTTTTCAGCTGCTAAGATTTCCAAGCATTTATTAGTTGCTTGAGATGAAAACAGGAAGACCTAATAGCAAGATTAATAAAATCGACCAGCAATGATTTGCAGAATATTTGTAGTCCTCAAGTAAAAAGTTTTTCATCAGAATGTATATGCCATACTTTAGCCACTTCATCTAGTCTTCCCTGATTGCCAGAAAAGACACAGTATCTTGTTGTTTCTAAAAATATTTTGCTGACGAAACAAGTGAGTGGTTTATGAAAATTGCCCCTCTTCACTTAAGTCATGAAGTCCCTTTCTATTTCTTTCTGCTAACAAACCAATCATATTCCTGAGCGGGCAAAGTTGAATATTTTTTACCTGGCCTGCATGTGTAACTGCCTTACAAAGTACTCAGGACTAGGTATCAGTCAATTCAAGCACATGTGACAATTTACTGTTTTAGCACATGGAATCAGAACGGCCCAATAGCACACAGTAAAAGCCTTAATATTTCCACGTCTGGCAAGTTTCCCATTGGCTAAAGCATTGGAGCTTTTATTTTGGAAACAGAAAATCTAAATCAAGGTTTAATTCAGAAAACACTTTGTGCTTAAAATCTTACAATGTTATAGAGATCTTCCCCCCGGAAAACAAAATCCAAAAGTTAGGATATTTGAGGAAAAAAATGTACCTTTTCTCCTCTGCCCACTCCAACCCGACTTAACGCAGTTATATGGTGAACATTCAGTTCTGGATTCCGTGATTTTTTCTACAATCAGGTTTTTCTTGATGCTGCTCTTTGGCCAGAGATACCACCTCTTGCCTCCCCTGACCAATATAATTGTGTTGACAGAAGTCTGCAGTACACATAAAATCAACTTTTGAATTTCATTGAGTTGCTTCTGTGAAGTCCAGTGTAACAGGAGAGTGTGTTATGAAACTAGCAATTAATACCACACAGTTATGAGTCACTCACTACACTGCAACTTTGTCAAGAGTAAAAACCCTTCTTGGAAACATTTTCTGTTGGAAAGTTAACTATTTCTGACAGCATGTTCTTGAACTAGAATTGTCTTGTTCACGAGGAAGTCAAAATCCTTTTCTGACATGATGTAAATTAAAGTGTGTTTGTTCACATTTTTCTTGACAGTCAGAACACTTTGAACCAAGAGAAACTTTGCCAGGGCTGAAACCTGTTATGGGACTTTGGTTCTGAAGGTGATTTCAAAGGAAGGGCTAATGCTTTTCCTGCACTTGGTGGTGAAAACACTGACATGGGATTTGTAACTGTTGACTTTGAGCTCTTGCCCTGACAGAATGGGATAAAGAATGGACGAATCCTGCTCAGAATCAGGCAGAACAAAATTCTGAAACTTTGCCCTCTATCTGTGTTTTAGCTACAGAGTAATACCTCCCATTAAATAAAAGGGCTGTTCTTTCATTCAGAAAGTAGATGTTTGTACCTGCATGCTGAAAAAGTCCAACATCATGTTGTCTTCTCAACAGGATCTTCCTTTGCACCAGACAAATACTAAAACTGAGAAAGTTGCATTGAAATGGATCTAGCATTATCCAGTCCTCTCTATTTTCTTACAACCTGCACTTCAAGACGGACAGTCTTGAATTATGGTTCCAACAGTTACCATAATGATGCTCTGCCTGATGAAAACAAAAAAAAAAAAAAAAAAAAAAAAAAAAAGAAAAAAAAAAAAAAAAAAAAAGGAGAAAAAAGAAATTGTGTTTCCCCACCTGTTATGGCTGGTTGAGTTAGGTGTTCAGAGAGTACCTTGGCACTTTCAGTTGTAGGTTATATTTTTCATGCCCTCTTGTGTCAAATGCAGCATTTCAAAACAAAATGATTTGCAGTTGCTCACCACCATTATTTTCTACAGGATTCTGGCATGCCCTGTAAGATCCCTGGTTGTTCTGTTTTTCAGCAAAATCAAAAAGGTTTGTCCCACCAATTTTGTATTGAAATAACAGCCATAGAATTGTTTGACTAGAGTCTGGCCATATTCAGACCAATAAGGGACCATGTTTCACAGATGCTATTCATGAATGTGCTCACACTCTGGACAGGATATATAACTCTTCTTAAACAGAGTAACCAGACAAGTTCCACACATAGATATTTATACAGTCTTGAAATATTTTGTCTAATGCACTGCATATTTTATACCATCTACTCAGGTGGGCAGTTTTGGCCCTTTATATGGATAGCAACCCATGAAGTCTTCTGAAACGTGAACCACTTCTCCCTGAAGGAGTCCACCTGACACACTTACTGGAACTCATGACTTGAAGATCCAAGGCTTCCCATGGACCCAAACCTTGCTTGTTTGCTGTCTTAGCCATCTAAATCACAATGATCACATTTCCAGCTTTCATCACAAATCGCATCAATGTAAACAGGCCAAGTATTCAGATCTTTCATGTCACGTGCCTACGTTTTCTTTGGTATTCACTCTATATTCAGTTTTGCCGAAGGTTTCTATTTGACTGGCAGAAATCAAAAACAAAACCACAAAAACAAATTGATTTTTAATTTGTTCTTTGCAGAAGGAGGCTGAAATATAAAATCTGAGGAGCTGAACCCTTGCAGAGTATGCTCCTTTCTGAAACAGGACCACCTGCCTTCAACCTAGATTCACTCATAGCTTTCACATCACCTCTGACTGAGACTGCTGTTTATCAGACACCTTCTTAAATTTCCACAGATCTCCAGTTTCTTTTCCATAAAGAAAGTACCCATTGATGCAGATAGCATTTTCCCTCTGTGTAGATAACACTGGACACAATGCTGAAGCCCCTGGAGAACACTGTGCTTGACAGGGAGCTGGTTCGTCGTGCAGTATTTCAACAGACAAACACACAAGGAAAACAACAAGGACAGCTATCCTGTGTAATGAAAGCTCAATGACTTAAAAAACAGAAGTGTGTGCACAAGGAAGGGAGACTGGGGGATGGGCCATCAGGTTTCATATACCAGACCAGGGGTAACAAAAAATTATCCTGATCCAATACGCCATGTGAAAGGATATTACCAGGGTATGAGAAAAATATTTTAGGGGGACAGAATGTTTTTCTCTTCCCCTTTTCTAAAACTCTGTTATTTTACTGTTCTGTGCTTGCATCTGTTAAATGCTGGAATGTCTGCAGGGACATTTTGAAAAGCTGCACAATGTCAATTAAATTTGCCGAGCAGTATATCTTTTTGGAGTATGTGTGACCTTTTCTGTTTGTCATTTCCTGGGCACCACACCAAGTGATCCTCTTAGGATGCTGGCTTTATGGAGCAGGCCCACAGCAGCAGGACTGCAGGAACTGCAGGTTTCTGGGACTGCTGCCAACCTCCGGATAATTGCCATCAGCGGGAAAGAGCTAGAAAAGCTTGGCTGAGTCCATCTTTTACAGATAGATTGACCCCTTTCTGCCACTGCAGAATCACAGAGAGAGAGAAATACATCTCCAAAAGGAGAGAGAAGGGAGGGGAAGACGGGGGGAGAGGAATGATTGCAGCAAGGAAAGCTACATCTGATCCGAACAGGGGAGATTTGGAGGTTATACTCACTGATTCACTATCAACAATATTTTTAACATTTTCTGTTTTAAGATAGATGAATCTGAGAATGAAGTTTAAATGCTCAGCTCTGTTATAACAAAACCAGTGCTTTCGCTAAAGCAGAGACAGTGCTCTGAGAGTGAGGTGAGAAGGTTGGGAATTTAATACCTTCGTGCAATAAATCTGCTGGGAAATAACAATTTTAACATATATAGCACAAGTGAAAGAGATAGTGAATGTGTGCTGAAAGCCACAGCAGGTGCTTGGAAGGGATATAGGGAGAGTAAGAAAGAGAAAAGAGGCTATGTGAGCACATCTCAGCTGAGTTGAAATGTTTTGAAAAGCAGTGAAAGCCCCAACTGCACTGTACGAAAGCAGGTGGTGGCAAGCAGTGCCCTTAATACTACCATGTCCAGCAAGTGCCCAGCTGGGGTAAATGGTGGCAATCTGGCCAGCAGTGATTTCAGCAACAGGGACTTCATTCTTCACGTGCTCACTCACCTGAGTGCTATGCATAGTGTTCAACAACAGTGACAGTAGCACAAGAATTTCCGGACCAGGGCTAGGAATCCCACCCCAAGCCCTAGCAGCCTTCCTGGTTCATCTCAGTAGAGCAACAGTGGGAAATCTGGCTGAAATATCAGGCCTGCCCTAGGTAATCCCAAGCAGTGAGGTCCAGGTCAGTTCTGACTGCACTGAGAAAGTGAAAGAGATGATGAGTTAAAGGGGGAAAGTTCTTACTTCAGTACTGCTGAGTGCTGTGCTAGATACAGGCACTGCGATTCTGCCACCTCTCTTCTATTTCCACCATTCATAGAGTCAAAGAATCATAGAACCGTTTGAGTTGGAAGGCACCTTTAAAGGCCATCCAGTCCCACTCCCCTGCAGGGGACAGGGACACCTACAGCTGTGTCAGGGTGCACAGAGCCCTGTCCAGCCTGACCTTGAAGGTCTCCGGGGACGGGGCAGCCACCACCTCTCTGGGCAACCTGTGCCAGTGCTTCACCACACTTATCATAAAAAAACTTTTTCCCTATACCTAGACCAAATCTCCCTTCTCTCAATTTAAAACCATTTCCCCACATACTAGAACAGCAGACCTTGCTAAAGAGTCTGTCCCCTTCTTTCTTGAATCCCCTCTTTAGACATTGAAAGGCTGCTATCAGGTGTCCTGAGAATCTTCTCTTCTTCAGGCTGAACAGCCCCAGCTCTCTCAGCCTGTCCTCACAGGGGGGTGTTCCATCCCTTGGATCATTTTTGTGGCCCTCCTCTGGACGCACTCCAACAGCTCCATGTCCCTCCTGTGCTGAGGACTCCACATCTGGACGCAGGGCTCCAGGTGGGGTCTCACCAGCACAGAGCAGAGGGGCAGGGTCACCTCCCTTGCCCTGCTGGCCACGCTGCTCTGGGTGCAGCCCAGGGTGCGGTTGGCTTTGTGGGCTGCGAGGGCACACTGCTGGTTCATGTCCAGCTGTCACCCACCAGCACCCCCAAGTCCCTTCTGGCAGGGCTCTGCTCAATCCTTTCATCCCCCAGCTTGTACAGATAGCGGAGGTTGCTGCGACCCAGGTGCAAGGCCTTGCATTTTGTTTTGTAGAAGCTCATGAGGCTAGCCTGGGCCCACTGCTCCAGCCTGTCTAGGTCTCTCTGGATGGCATCCTGTCCCTCAGGTATATTGATTGCACCACCCAGCTTGGTGTCATTCAATAAGGTGCATTCAATAAGGATGCAAAATAGAGAAAATCTGAGCCACTAATATGCATAAAAATAATTATGAGCTCTGAAAATCAAAGATATCCCTGAAAAAAAAAAAAAAAAAAATCCTGGGGCAAAATATCTCTACTGTGTCTCTATTAATATTAAGCTTCTTGATCCTATAAAAGCCATAACATGCAAATTCATTCACTAGCAATTCTGCTTTTTCTCTTTCCTCACCCATGATCTCTCTCAGTTGCCAACATAAATAATGCTTGGGTTACAGTAATGTCCTGTGGCTCCAGACTGGGGGAGCTTCAATGCATAAGGTGCTGAGCAAACATGTATGGAGGCACAATGCTGTCAAGTGTTATCCAGGTCATATAATCTGTAGCTATATTCATCCCTCTGGAGAACACGCTCTACTCTGCAAATGCTTGGCCTGCTTCTGTGTGTGACACTCTATGTCAGTGAGTGACATCTTGCAGATGACACGTTATTGGTAGAGCAGGTGCTAGTGGCAAGGTCTATATTTAAAAAGCAGAGGTCTCAAATTGGCTTTGCAAGACTCTGTGTTTAACAGGTCTCAGTCATTTCTAGAGCAGATCTGATTCTTATACAAGACCTTTCTTTCCTTCTTCCACAAGAACAGGAAAGCTAAGGGCTGTTCCCAGGATCATCAGAAGAAAATCCACACAATCTTGGATGTGACATTTTTATCATTCATACAAAAAGTAGATGTGCATATCAGAGGAGTTTCCAGAGCCATAAATTGGAAGGCATTTATAACAATATATTAGGCATATTCCCCATAAGATTTTCATTGCAGCAGTTTCTATTTGTCATAGTATTTAGGAGGAAATTCTTTACCCAGAAGGAGGTGAGGCCCTGGCCCAGGCTGCCCAGAGCAGCTGTGGGTGCCCCATCCCTGGGGGTGCTCAAGGTCAGGCTGGATGGGCCCTGGGCAGCCTGATCTGGGGGGTGGCAGCCAGCCCCTGGCAGGGTTTGGGGCCTGGTGGACATTAAAGTCCCCTCCAACACATGCCACCCTATGATTCTGTGAAAAATCTGCCTTCATCAAACCACAGTATTACTGTAGGCAAGGGCAGAAGAACACATCATCATGAACTAGGCAATTTTTGACATGCCATTCATTCTGTTCTAACTTTGTGCATACCCAATTCAAAGTAAAAATATGTGATATCCTCTCACGGATTGATATGAGGCTGAGCATTTGTATGGTGCTCTCTGTAGGATAACTAAATTGCCCTGGGATCCCTCATCTGTTTGCCTCTGTCCAAGCAAAATTTTACTCCTAAGTCCTTTATGTTGGTGAAGCAGTTTGCCACCTAAATCTGCGTTGCTGTAGGAAGGGCTCTGCAGCTGTTAAACTCCAACACTGTGTTCAGAGTTTAGGTGTGAGTTTATGCAGAAGACTTCCTAGACAAGGCAGAAAAGCAGTTTATGTCTTTCATTTTGGCCTTAGGATGAAGGTTTGGAATTTCTGGAGGCAGCCTCCATTTGATCCACTTGTGAGTGTTTGCTGAAGACAGAAAAGGTGATGAGATGCTGGTCAGGTGGCCACAAAAACTGGTGCTGTCCATTGATGTCAATTTGAAAAGCACAGCCAGACCTCAGCTTGTAGTATGCTATCCAATTCCTTTTTCTGTTTGCTGCTTAGAGTAATCCTAGTTTGAGTGTGGTCTCTGGTATATATGAGGGAACAAACCTAAAATGTAAGATGTCTGGATACCCACTAATTTATTCCTTGGAAGCTGATCAGGATTTTTTGGATTTTGTTTTTGTTTGATTTGTTTTGTTGTTTTGGTTTGATTTAAATAAATATATGTTAAGAAACTACATATTGCAGCTCAAGGAACTGTCCGCATCAGCAAATTCATTCACTTCTGTGGGTGACATATATAAAAGAAAAAAAACTCTATGTTTCACTTTGTTTCCATTTGCCACCCCCACTTTGCAGCCGAGGCAGGTAAATGCTTTGAATAGTCCCACTGAAATCAGGAGGATGACCCGTGGGCCTACAGATAACAATGGGAGGCCTGCAGCAAATCTCCATCCAGCACCAGGTGCTGGAGGGTACAGTGTTGGTAGCTGACCTGAAGATGTTAGGCTCTGCAGCTCACTTCATTTTCTCACTTCAGCATAAAATATTTAAAAAGAAACCAAGACCAACAGTTTTACCCAAGCCAACAAAAATCAAACTACCTATAGCAGGTGGGGTGCAGGCAGACTCTGGGGAATCAGGAGGACTGACAGCGGCTGATCAGCAACTAAGAGGTGGACACACAGGCAACTGCACAGAGGATGAGGTTCAAGCCTGGAGCAAAGAGGTATCCATGGGAACAACTGCAATTCTTGACTGTGGAGAAATATAGTTTATGGTGTGCAAAAGCAGCCTAGCTCCTCAAAATAAGATAAAGAAATCTCTGACACAAGCAAATTCCTTAGCCCTGTTAGCTACCTGTCCAGTGAATGGCTGCCCATGTGTCAGCTATGTTAATTTGACATAAACCCCACTGCCCAGGGGGGATCCCCTGGATGGGTTTGATTAAGGACTAGTACATCTTTATGAAAGTAAGCCAATGGGACACGGGTGTTTTCATCCTTTGGTGTTGTAAAAGCAGAAGTCTATAGCCTCCCTCCGCTTTCTGCCTACTCCAATTTTCAGATACATTTTTCGTACCTGTTTTATTTTTTTAATAAAAAGAGAAAATTATTTTATTTATACTTATTTTAAAAAGACTTGCTGTATTTTCCTAAACTGGGGGGAGAAAAAAAAGAGAGAAAATGTCAACACATAAGCTCACAAATAGCCAATCCACTTACAACTCAAGTATAAGTGTCTTCTCTGCTTGTGTTGACAAATACAGGTTATTCCAGGCAAAGAAAGAGGAAAAATCCCTTAGAGCCCTTGGGAGAAAGTGCCTTTCTAGGAGATCCCTTAATATCAAGAAACAGGAACTCAGTCTAGAGACACTTGAGTTACACTCTGCTCCAGGAAGCAAGTCTGGAATAGGGTCCACCCCTGAGACAAGGCAAAGTCAGCCAAGATGGTTTTCTTTTCCTAACAAAAAGACTTTTTCCAAAAGATTTTCATCCTTTCTCTGTAGTTCTCTGCCAGGTTCCGCCCTGCAGCACCATCCAGACATGTGGCACCAAACTACCACACCACCCCTACTGCTACGGCCCTCTTCCTGGGTTAGGTGCCAAAAACAATATTCTCCCAAGTCGTCTTCTGCCAACAGACTGAACCTACCTGAGATACTGAATCATCCTCGATGATTCTGCTTTAGTGTTCTACTTGCACCCAGTTCCCCATTGTCACTTTTGCAGATCTGACAGTACTATCATCTTCTCATCTAACACCCTCTGGCATGCAGGGTGGGGTGACATCAACCACCCCTTTAAATCCTTATTTCTACCCCTGCGCATGCTGCCTTTACTTGTTTCACCAAAGGAAGGAAACAAAGTGTTCTCCTTTTGTTTTCACTGTCCTACATCATCCTTCCACCTCTCGGTATTTCCTTAGTATCTCATATTCTGAAGTCTAAAATGAGAAAGATTTGGATTTCTCTCAAATAGCAAAAAATAATCTCCAAAAACAAACAAACAAACGAACAAACAAACAATCCACATCTCCATTAATTTTTAGGCACTTCGTCTGGAGCACCTTTGGAAAGCCCAACTACTCAAAACAAGAAGTACCATGTATTTTGCAAACCTTCACATGCAGACATGGCATGTTGTAGGCTGAGAGCCGAGACACCCAGCATCACTTTCTTTGCAAGAGCGACACCAGTAGCAATGACATCCGCATTTCCTTGTTCTAGCATATAGGCTTCCTCTCTGTGCAAACAGGTGTTTCAATTTTGAGCTCAAACTAATTTCCAAGTTATACAGATGAGCAGAGTGTATTTTATGTGCATAGATCCTACATTCTGAGGCAGAGCTGCACGGATGCCAAGAAACACCGGATGCTAGGATGAGTATGTGTAGTAGTATGTGGTCTATTTTCTCATTGGAAGTTATAGTCCTGAAAGAGTTGTCCCCAGCTGCTACAGAGAGAGGCAGGTGAGACATCTGGGAGGTTCACAGAGGCTGTACCACCCCTGAGGATCTCAGGGAGTGATCAGCTCTGAGATCCAAAAAGCAGGGTTGGATATGAAACCCAACAAGAAGGCGGTCTGCAGAGAAAGCAGGGACTAGGCGTATTGCAGACTTCAGAGATGAAGAAGAGGAAGAGTCTTGCCCTAGGGGCTGGGAGTGTCCTGGGACTGTGCAGTTTGTCACTACTCAGGAGGCCACTGACATTGGCTGGCTTGAGACTACATCTACGTATGACTATTTGTTAAAGAGCTCTTGTGTTAGGATGAAAAGCTGTTATACAGAAGAGTTACAAGACGTGACTGATTTTATCTCCATCCTGCTCCCTGGGGCACCACTTGTGTCTGACAAGGAGATCAAAATGTTGTCACTGCCCTGCACACACCATAGCTCTGACTTGAAGCATTCAATCTCTGTAAGCTCTCTGGAAGCTGCTGAGACCTGTGGGTGTATAGGAACTTTCAGTGACTTTAAATTGAGCTGCAAGGTTACAAGAAAACCAGAAATAAAGCAAGATATTTGTGTTATGCAGCATAAGTGTATCCATGTTAAATGTCCTTTTCTGTCTTCAGTTTTGGGGTCCTTTTTTCTCCCCTTCTTAGACAGTCATTAAGACAAAAACAAATAATGATTTTATCCATTAGATTAACTTACAGAATACAGGAATGCTATTTTCTTGTTCAGCCTGGGCTAGATGTGACGATCTTACCTTCTTGTTCTTAGCTGCAGATATACATAATCTTCACACAAAATAAACACACCAAAAACTTAC
>VXAV01001894.1:0-73216 GCA_013399715.1 Alectura lathami
GGGCAAACTTCACCAACTTGCTCTTCTTTTGAATGTGTTCCAGTGAAACACGGGACAAGTCTCATGAGCACAAACAGAAATGCACAGAATTCCATCTCAGCAAAAGAAAACACCTCTACAGTGAGGGCTGTTGAACACTGGTGCAGGTTGCCCAGAGAGGCTGCAGGTCTGCATCCTTGGGGTCAGTTAAAGCTCAGTGGGACATGGTCCTGGGCAACCTGCTCGGACTGACCCTGCTTGAGCAGGGGGATGGCCTAGCCCGTCTGGAGATGTAGTTTGCCACATCCATAGTCTGTGATTCCATGCTCAGGCAGAAGCTGGCCATTGGGTGCCTGGAAGTGACAGAAGGGAACAGTCCCTCTTAAAATATGCACCTGTGCCATTCCCAAATACATGATAAACAGAGTAACGCTCTACAGCAATTACAGGGTGGAATGCTGATAACATGTTCTTAAACCACAACCACACCTCACATGAAGAGACTTCAGGTTCTTACTGGAGCGAGAAGCAGTATTTAGCTGTGTAGACTTTGCAGGGAACGTGCCTTTCGTAAGAGCGTGCTGCGCGTTGGGCAGTAGAAGCTGGTGGTCTGTAGGCATCAAGGAGCTTCTTCGTGAGAGACAAACTGAGAGGGTACAGAGTGACATGAAGCAAAATGGGCTTTTTTGCCATCCTCCCTCTCTTGTGCATTAGTGAGCAGAGGGAAAAGGGTGCCAAGCAACTTGAAGGTAGGAATGATAAGTCAAAGAGAGTGCGAGACTTCTGTTAAGAGGAAATGAAGAGACATCACAGCTAGGAGTGGCAGTGAACTCTTATGTCTTTTTAATATGCTTTAATGCATTTGTAGATTTTTTGTTGTTGTTGTTCTCCCTCAGTTTTAAATGGCTCTAAAACGAGTGCCTACACCCCAAATGTACAGACAGGTAAACTGATGCACGGCATCGGTCTGAATTATGGGATTACACAGCAGTCCAGCAGAAGAATTCTGATGTGCCGCTTCTTCAGGGCTCTCACCGACGGTGGGTGTTTGCGCAGACAAGAGAGAAGCTTCTGAGGCGGCATCATTTCCTCTTTCCTGCCCACCTCCAAAATATGTGGGATTAGAACTGCCTAAAGCTTACTTCAGTTTGATGCAGTCTACCTCCTCTGTGACTGGCATTGCACTTGTTCTGAGGTCTATGTCTGTGCTGGATTTACTTCCACTGTATGTTGATCTCCACCTGAGCAACATGATCTTCTTGAAGTACTTCACAGTATTATTTTTGACGGTTACAAAACACATCGTGTTTATCATGCTGTTACTCATAGCAATGCATTCAACTATGTAAAAAGCAGTGAGATAATGCTTCTCTTTCACAAAGATGGTGGGGAAGAAGTCGCGGACGATGGCGAAACCGTAGAAAGGTGCCCAGCAGAGAACGTAGGCAGTCAAGATGCACATCAGTACCATGACAGTTTTTCTTCTGCATCGAAGCCTCTTTCTGATCTGTTCTGTCTGAAATCCTGGTACGGTTTTAAACCAAAGCTCTCGAGAGATCCTGGCATAACATAAGGTCATTGTAATCACAGGTGCAACAAATTCAATGCCAAAGATGAATAGGAAGTAGGATTTGTAGTACATCTCCTGGTCAACTGGCCAAATTTGACCACAGAAAATTTTCTCCTGTTTTTTTACTATAAATAACACCGTTTCAGTAGCAAAGTATGCAGATGGGATAGCTACAAGTATGGAGACGATCCAGACCAAGGCAATCAGGATGGTTGCTGTCTGGTAGTTCATGCGTGGTTTCAGTGGGTGAACAATGGCCAGGTACCTGGAACAGACAAATACATTCAACGTGAGGTCTGAGAACACTGTTAATCAGAGCACAGTTCAAAACACAGGTGGGCAGAATGAGGCAGGAGGAAACTGCCGTGATTGTTAGAGACTGACATATTCATCTGTCCGGAGAGTTAAGAACAACTTTGCCCAAAGGAGCAGTCTAGAACTGAGATCTGAAAGCAGGACAGAAGTGCTGGAGTGAGTGGCTGAAGGTTTGTTAAGACAGGAGGTACACGGCACTCTGAAAACCAGTGTATGTTTGGGTGCCTGAGGATGGTTTTAGGAACTCAGTCTTAAACTCCCAGCCACTAGCAAAATCAAACTTTTCCCTTTTTTACAAGGATGACATGTTTGGGTGTTGTGCATAGACTGGAAGAAGTGCAAGAGAGGGAATATTAGTTACTGACAAACAAGTCTGCAGGAGCTAGCAATGCAGAGATGATGGTGTATCCAGGGCATGCCATGGTACAGCATCTGGAAGCATTTTGGTGGGCAGGACACGTACAGGTGAGGGTTTAAAATATACATCGTTATACACCTAGTCAGGTGCAGGTAAAAGGACAAATATGTAGAAAGAGCAGAACATTTCACCTCTTCGGATAGAGTTGCTGTTTTGTTGTTGTTGTTGTTGTTGTTTTTTAAATATAATATACATAATAGTGTTTCCATTTTTTGCTTTGTTAATCCATGGGATGAAAAGAGTTGAAGCTGATAGTAATAATGGTTACAGCTGAGCATGTTTTCCAGCCACCAACAAAGGGCTATATGTCCATTTCTTGCTCATGCAAATTTTATTAGGCTGCTGGAGATGACTATTGCTAATTAATCCTAAATACATTGTGTTAAGTAATGTGCCACCCTGTACAGCTGCAAGGTGCATTGCAGTGTTTCACAGAGAAGTATGGAGAAGTGCAGGTACATTGCTTCCAAGACCAAGCAAGTGCCCTCGATTCAGTTGAAAAGGGGCTAGGACCAAGTGGCATTCACACTGGGTTTTGGTGTTTGGTTGGAGTTGGGAGGGTTATTATTATTTTTTTTTTAAGAAGCTGCAGATGTAGGAAGAGCTGATATTGGCATACCCTCTGCCAGAAGGATTAGAATGCTTGTGCGAAGAGAAATTCTTTATCAGAGAAACTCCAGAGCTCCCACTGCAATTGAATTTGACACAAAGGACTGTTTGAAACAGTGGCATTTCTCATTCATTCAGAGGCTTTTCTGTCTGTATATATCCATGCACAAATAGCAGCCACAGGATGTGCTCGTTCTAAAATAAAATGGAGAGTCAGGAGGGCTCTTCACAAGCCAGATTCATTGCTTTTAATGCTGCAGGCTAGATGTCAAAGGATAACGTATGTGTATGTAGTCATAAGTATGCATGTCAGCTCACCAGAACGTTTGGCTGGATGGGGTAGATCTCTACAACAGAGTCTGGAGGGAGCTTTTCTGGTGGATTTGCTGGTTGTCCTTGCTTACCACACTTTGGCTGATATATTCTTACGAAAAAAAAAAAAAAAAAAAGGTATAATAAATGATCTCTCTTTTCACATGAAAGGTTGAATCAAGAAGTTTCCACTGAGTTTTCTCTGGGCTGATCTCATGACTTCATGTGATTAAGTGGTTATGAAACAAGATATCCAGGTCTATGCAGTACCCACCTTGACATCAGCACATCCCACAGAACAGCTGAGCTTGTTAGAAACCTGGAAATATGGACAGCCAATGTCAGAATCTCTGGCTGTCTCCCTGTTAAGTTGTAAGACCCCACTTACCTGTCCACAGCTATAGCCAGGAGAGCATTGGTAGAAACATAGAGAGAGACAGTCCGTAAGTAGTTGACCGCGGCGCAGAGGACGTGGCCGTGCTCCCAGGACAGCTGCCGTACCACGTAGTAGTCCATCTCGAAGGGGCAGCACACGATGGCAACGATGAAGTCGGAGATGGCCAGGTTGGCAATCAGCAGGTTGGTGAGGTTTCGCAGCTTCTTGTAGCGGACAAGGGCAGCGATGAAGATGAAGTTGCCAATGCCGCAGACCAGCATGATGCCAGCAAGAGCCACCCCGATCACGATCTTGGCTGCAAAGAAGGTGCGCGTTTTGGTCACATCATCTTCGCTGTCCAGTGGCAGGTCATAATCGCTGTAACTGAAATTGAAAGGGAAGGAGAAATTTTGCAAGGAGGGTACATCCCCATTGTGGATATTGTAGATTGCAGCAAAGTTGGGGCTGACAGTAGCATTTGGGTTATGTTCGTCTTGCTCCACGGTCATGTCTGTCTTTTGACACGTGTGGCTTGGCTGGCCCTTGGTTTTGTGTTAGAATTGCCCAGGCTGTCAGGGCAGAACAGGGGCAGGCAAGAGACCTCATCCAAAGTTTCCTTCTGAGCAATGAGTCACCTTGTCTTTGTTCCCGTGAGACTATAGCATTATTTATCTCCATCTGTGGAAACAAAAAGAGGAAAACATTTCCTGAGAGGAAATTACAACAAAAATACTGTTCTTGAGGGAAAGCAATATCCACCTGATTGCCCCGCAGCTCTGCTGCTGGCTGTGCACAGTGGGAAGCAATGCCCTGTGTAAGGATGCTTCAGTTACTGTAAAATACTGAGAGCCGCAGAATACGCTGGTTGTTACACCCAGCAGTTTTATTTACCAGAGCTGAAATTTTGTTTTTAGCACAGAGTGAAATGACAGTAGAGGAGGAGTGTACAGCCCGCTTCAAGTTTCTGCCAGTCTTCAAGCCCACAGTGCTGTCATCCCTGCACAAGGTAAAAGAGCTAAAAGGACAAGACCCCTGAGCATGCTGAGAAGTATCTGATGTCTCTTTGGGGCAAGGTTTTTGCTTTACGCTTGGTGTTTCAGTCAGGGCAGTATGATAGACGAGAAGAAAAGAGACTCGATGTCCGGGCTGATAAATACATTTCTTAATTAAGGAAGAGTTGCCAAGACCCAAGAAAAAAGCGAAGCCAGCACTTTCTCTTTTGTCAGCTATTAAGTGAGTAGGGGGGAACCAGATTTTCAGCCAGCACAATCTATTATTGCTTCTTTCAGACCAGTGTGTCCTGCCAATTTGTGTGGACAAGAGTTTGTCCCATGTACCTGCTTGCAGGGCTTTGCTGCGAGGGCACATCTGCAGTTCACAGGGAGAGTGCTTCCACAAATAGGTTCCTGAAGTGACAGTGAAAATCTTCCTTAAGCAAGTTGACAGTGCCTTGAATTTTTGAAGAGAGGGAAGAGCAGAGTTTCCCCCTTTGTACTGCCAGTAGAACCAAACATTAAAAACAGATTCATCTTCCACACTTAGGAAGAAGTCTAACCTACTCCCTAATTTTGCCTTTACTTCGCATCAAAAAGCTGAGAGGACTGTATGGTTGCATTCTTCCACGCTATGTCTGGGAGCCCTCACACCAGACTCCCAGGTGTCAGGAGAGTCCTAGCCCATCCCAGGAGAGAACCGAGGAGGATTGCTGCTTTTTCTTCACTACAGCTGTAGGTCTTCAGGTCAGAAACACTACTGAGTAATGCCCGTTATGGCTACAAAGGACAGCACACAGCGGAGCTGTTGTTCTCCTTCCTTCCCTAGAACCACTCTCAGCCCCTGGTGTACCAGTGCCTAACCAATTTGAGATAAACTCCTCTGTACAACTTCTGCCTCCACATTGCTTTTCAAACCGAGAGCTGCAGAACAACAGAGTAACAGAAAGCCAAAGCCTCAAACTAAATAATAGTTCAAACAATTACCTGCTTTGTAAGACATTCCCAAAGCTGACTGCTGAACATTCACATAACAGTGGTGCTGAACAATTACTTGGACACAGAATCTGTGTGTTAGTCAAAGCTTAGAGCAGTATTTGTTTCAAACAAATTCCTTCGCAAAATATCAGGAAAGATCATTAAAACAAATAACCACACACAAACTGACATAACACCATCAGGTAATTTACCTGCTGTTACTCTCATCTTCGAGGTTCTGGGTCTCTGGCTATAACCTCCTGGTTTCTCCTGTGCAAATGTGCTGCTGTCACTGAAGAAGAGAAAGAGGTACAGCAGCAGTCAAAGGACTTCACTGAGCAATCATTTCTCCCCCGAGCAGGTCTGCCCTGTAGCTCAGGGGGAGGATAGCTCTGCTGTCTCTGTGCATGCATCTAGAGCCTTTTCTCAGTGGGAGGCACCTTGAAGCTGTCCATGCATTTCTAATTTTAAAGAGGCAGTGCAACACAGAGACAATACAGCACAGGTCCCCCGCCTTTTTTTCCCTGCTTTAAGCCCCCTGAATGCAGCAAACAGCGGAGCGGCTTTGTTACCAGCTCTGAGCATGGAAGGTGTGAAACTCTGACCTGCATTTGCTCTTTGAGTTCTGTCTGTGCTGGGCAGCAGCTACCTATAGCTGGTGTGAATCAGAAGCAAAATACAAAGCTCTGGAGAGGAGAGGGAGGAAGAGGAATGAACAGCTTTCCCAGAGACGTTTCGCTGTGGATCACCCCTCAGCTATTGTCCTCAAGACTGCTGCTGCAGCAGCTTCTGCAGAAGGAGGGTCAAACACTGAACAGCCATAAATCTGAGGACCCCTGACAGCTTTCCTTGCCCTCTAAAGTGATTAGTCAGAGTAGAATAGTGGCAGTGAATCCTTGAGGGCTTGGTGTCCTTTGCTAAAGCTGCCTCCTCGTTGCTCTGAAGTGCTTCTACCCCAGGGAGCAGTCCTCTCACATCCCAATTCTCCAAAAGAAGAGGAATTGCACGGCAGATCTCTGTCCTCTGTGCCTCTGGTCGTGTTCACAGTAGCTGACCTATTTGAAGGTGTGTAGTTGGGACACGTTATGTAGTTGCCAGTGGGTGAGACTTTAGGAGGCTGTAGGAGGTCAGGAAGAGTGTAGGTTTGCAGAGATCCTGAAATTTGAACTACAGTAGACACAAGACTGCTTTTGTGAGCTAGCAAGCACTTACCTCTGAAAGAATGAAGTAAAAAGAGCAATTTGTTAAATGCCTGAAATGTGAAATGTGTCTGGGATAAAAGAGCCAGCAATGTGACATTTCCTCCAGAAAACCTGTGGAAGGCCGGAGAGTCTGCAGTACCTGGAGCCAGCAGACATCATTAAGAACTTCACATCAATTTCACTTCTTTTTATTTTAGCAGTCAATGTAGCAGGTGAAAAAACACTCAGATGTGTTGAATACACTGGAAGAGTCCAACTAAATGAACAGTGAGGAAATTAGATGTGGTCTACTTGTGAATTCTATCACAAAAAGATCTCTGAGGGAGAGACAAAGTAGGTCTTGTACATCAGAACCAGGTCTAACACATCCCTACCGAAGGCTGCATAAACTGTAAATATCCCTTACGAAAAGCCAGTGCAGTAAAAGGAGCTCTTGCAGGCTTTGCATTAGGAACATGCATGTTCTGTGTAAGATTTTGTTCAGCTGCTCACATTATGTAGAGAGTTAATCAAGTAACATGCTTCCTAAATGCTTATATTCCTTTAGGCCAGAGCCTCAGCTGCTGTAGAACAGTCTATCCCTATTGGCTCAAAGGAAGCTGTCCTTGGAGCCCTGGTAGCTGCAGCCCCTCCAGATCTGCACTTCATGCTTGGTGAGTAGCCTCTCTACAGTTGTTCACCCACCATGGTCCGAATAATTGTGCTATATGTGTCAAGCTGTTTCTTAGAAAATACTGATAATACTGTGAAATGGTGCAGCTGGCACGTACTGTGCAAGGCAGTGCTTTGTTGAACAGAAAGTGTTGAATAGGCAGTGAAACCAAAGGACCTGAGAGCTGCCTTTAAACCTGTGCAGGCAGGCTGAAGGCTAAAAGCTGGGTCTGGGGCCTCAGTGACTGGCCTGCTAACCCAGCCTGCTACAGGAAAGGCTGAGGTGTGGTGGAGGGAATCTAAAGCCACGGGGTGTGTGCAGGAGGATTTCCCACCCACAGATGCAGTGCAAGAAGTCTCAAAGGCGGCCTTCTGAAACTACAGTCTCTGGTGTAAATGTGCTTAAAGAGCAGCTCCCTGGGGCAGCCAGGCTGCAGGATGGGCTGGGCAGCTGTCTGTGCATGGCTGCACTGCCCAGCCCAGGAGCTCTGCAGCCAGCAGGTCTCCTAGGAAGAGTGCACTGGAAGGCATTGCTGTGCCTGAGAGTGTTCCTTCCCCACAGCCCATGCCTGACATCCATTTATCATATGCTTACACTCTATTACATTGTTTCTCAAAGTCTAGGTATTTTTTTTTTGTAGAGCAGGTTGAATTCTGGTGTTGGATTCCCACATAAGAGTAGGTTTCTCCTTCCTAGCAACTTCCCCAGTGGTGTCACAACATTTTAGCAGCACATTTCCTGAGTCCAGTGTTGTCAGTTTGACAAACTCAGTCTGAGGAAAAAAATAGTTGATTCAGAAAACTATCATGTAACTAACTTACGTTCCTGAGTTTGTTTGGCCTTATTAATAGGCTCACAGCTTGAACAGGGAAGTTATTTGCAGCCTAAATTACACACACAGAAAAGACTGCAATGCAAAGTGCTTGTTTAGGGACTTTCAAATAATGGATTTCTAAAACTAACATTCAGTCTCATAACAGAGCTAAGGACTGTGGCCTTTTATTTCAAAACAGCAAACGCACCACCTATTGTCTAAATTTTCTTAATTGCTAAATAAATTGGACTCAGAGCTACGTAATTAATCCTAGGGGACTTGAATACGCTTTGCATGAAGTGTAACTGGAATTTTACAGAGGTTGGTAACACAAATCAGTTGGTGAAATGTGACAGGAACATGATAGAACTAACATCAGCCATGCTGGTGATATTCTGGAAAAATGAACAAAAGGTAGCAGCGCACATGGGTTACCACTGTCAGTGTCTTTGCGCAGTCTTCCAGCCAGATGCTCAGTTTGTGGGTCTTACTAAATCCAAGACTGTGTTACCGGCATACTGGAATGTTCAAGAAGGTTATGTTCAAGAGAAATTATTTGAGATGTAAAGGGCTGACAAGAGTTCAGTATCAATCTGAGGAAGAGATTAATGCCCTGTGAAAGGCTTACAGCAGGTAACCTGTGCTGGTTGTTTCTGCACACTCTTGAGATGAATTTGGGCCCATGAATAATGCCTAATGGCTGTTTCATTTGAAGCTACTCAGAGCATAAAACCACAGTCTTGGTGCCAGGATGAGTCACAAAAAGCTGCTATCACACCTTATTTCTGACTTGAAAAGGTTTTACGTTTCCTCAGTGTGGTGTCACAACTGCAGGGTCAAGTCGGCCTTCTTCTTGTAGTATTTGCGAAGACTGAGAGCAGCGCTGTGGTGTGCTGAGAGGAGGTGAAAGGTATGTCTTTGTTCCCCAAACTGGCTGGAGAGGAAGTAAATCAATCCCTGAAGGTGCACATCCATGCTTTGCTATGATGGCTGTGCCCACCCCTGGGCACCCCAGTGGAGCACGCGTGCTGCTGCCTGCCCATGGCTCTGTGCGAATACAGGTGTTGGGAGCTGGGTTCAAAGGGAGCTGCACGCTGGTTTGCCAGAGCAGAGGACAGCTCTGAGGAGCACATGTCAGAGTGAAGGGCTCAGCATCTCCCTTCTTGGTGCAGTGTGTAGGTGGAGGAAAAAAATACCACGGGGCAGAAGCAACAAAAGCCCCACGGTGAGGAACACCTTCACTGGTGCTGGTGAGGAGGCAAACCTGGTCGTGGTGATCCTGGATGGGAAGGCTGCTGCCCACAGAGCAGTTAGCGCTCCACAAAACAGTTAACCTGAGCAGGAGCAGACCTGTGCTGTGCTGCCCTATGCTGCGTGTGTAACTTGGCCTTCCTGCCCGTGCTGTGCTGGCTGCAGGATGAGCTTAGTCGGTTGGCTGATGGTAAGGAAGGAGCCCCCGGGCAGTGCTCCCCTCAGTGCTGGTGATCACACCACTGGTGTGTCCTTTACTTCAGAAGTGCAGCAGCAAGTTCTTGTGTGAACACCCTTTTTGTTTGACAGTAGGAATGACGAATAGAATTGTTTTCCTTTCAGAAACTCCTACTCAAGCTCAAAAGATCAAAATGGGGTAACTTTCCTATGGCCAGGTGTGCTGCCCCATGGCTGCAGACCCATTCAGTGCCACACAGCTCAGAGGTCCCAGTGTCTGAAGGGACGTAAGATTATCGGTACTTCCCTATTTGTAGTGTTAGCTCTAATGAAAATTAGAGGCAAGAGGAGGATGGAGCAGGGCTGCAGCCAGGTGGGAAGGGACAGCCCCCAGTTCCAGGACTGCAAGCCCTTGAGGAATGAAATGTAAGCAATCTCTCAAAGTCTTTTAAGAGGAAGTACAGGTCTTCAGAGGTTATCTGAGCACAGGCCTGGTTATTAGCAATACCAGAGTAAATTGGTAGGAGCTCACTGTGAGAAATAACATCCTGTGGCATATAATGCACAGAGACCAGCATAAAGGTTCTAATGCTGTTTGTGAATCAGAGCGTAAGGTAGCTGCTGTGAGATAGCCCTTGGAGGAGAGCCTGCCCGCGTGGCTGCAGAGGGAGGCAAGGTGGATGAGCAGATCACCAGACTGGTACATTGGCTGCTGGTCTGGGGCTGCAGCAGGATGGCTTGCTGATGGACAGCCTGCTCTTTTCCACTTTATTCTTCAGAGCAAACTTCTGTTTAAATGAGATTGAAATTTTAAGCCCGAAGTTTTCCCAGAAGAGGTATTTAATGTAAGCCCGACTGGCCTTTTCAAAGGAAATTATTTATTAATCAATTTTTTGTCATTAACCACCAGGAGGCACACCTGTAAAATCACTTTAACTGTATAAAAAATTCAGAGTTTCCCAGTCTTGTAATTTATGTAATTTTGCTGCAGGGACTTCATTGTGAGGAGAAAAGGATGACAGAATGGAGATCTGAGCACCATTCAGAAGGATTTTTAAAGTTCTTTTCCCTTTCAAACTTCCTAACCCTTTCTCAGATCACCATCAGATGCTTTTCTATCCAGTATCTGAAACATTCACATACCACCAGAGGTTTCTACCCTACAGACACAATATTCTACCTTCTGTTGCTTTCAGAGATAGCTGCCTGTTGAATCTGACACAGCCATTATCCAAAGATAAATACAGTGGAAAAAAAAGATGCTAAACATTTGTCCCGTCCCCACTACACAGGAATATACAGTGTTTTTTCTGCCAGGGCAAATGGATTTTCTTGGGCTTTCCACATTGTTTTTATGGGCAGAGGAATGTTTTTTGCTTGTGTTTTCATTCTGTTTGGCCGATTGAGTTAGGGGGTCGTTTGCTAAAACTCACAGGAAACTAGACCACGCATGAATTTACTTCAGTCCACTTAGGAAGGAAGGCAGGGAAGTGATGCTGTGAAACATCATGTGAAGGACACCCTTGGGAGGCAAGGAGCCTACTTGTGTCCCCATCTAAGGAAGAGCAGCTCCAAGGTACACGTTGAAAGTGAAGGGACCAGTGCTCCTCAGAATATCTCAGCTGCCTCTTGTCTTCAGGGCATAAGATTTTTACAGTGAAACTTGGCATCCTCCAACCCATCTCATGCGTAGATCTGACTAAAGAGATCAGAAGAAAGTCAGGAAGTTTAACATCAGCCAGATGGAAGTGTGCCAGTCTGCTCCTGTGAATGAAACTTCCTCCTCAGCTGGATTTGTACCAACCATGAGAGAGTCTGGATATGGCTGACGAGACAGCAGCAGAAGAAAACGCTGAGAAGCCTCAGCTATGCCAAGGACAAATCCTAAAGCCGTCGCCACTTCTTGTGTGATGGGGAAACTTGGAAAAAAAAACCTGCTCTAAGGTAATTTTGGTCATTTCAAGGGTTCTTGTAGCTGGTAGGGAAGCCTATGGCTTGAACCTTGACATGGTGAGGTGAAAGTCTAGAACAAATTCTGCAATTAAAATCACAAAACAAGCTGTTGGTCATTAATAACACTTTTGTTCTTCATAAAGGTGAACGATTGGAAAAGATTTAATCAAGAAAAGATGAAAAAGTAATCAAAGGAATCAGATTGCCTGGGGTAGCTCAGAGGTGGTAAACCTCTTCAGAAATCACAGTCAGGGGAACAAGTTACTGCTGAGCTGAGTGGGGGTGGAGGGAGATGCAAAGGGCTCTGCTGCTATCTGGTCTGTGGGTGCTCTGGTACCATTGCAATCACACCATAGTTAACTTTATGTTGTGAAATGGTACATTTGAAGCCACTGCCTATCAATTCCTGTGCCAAAGGAAGTGACAGTTCCTGTCTTTGAAAAAAATGGTGTGATCTAACATTCAGAGACAAGGTATTTCAACTCATGTCCAGCAAATATGACACAAGGGGTTTCAAGAGGGAGTGAGACGTTCTCTGTGGCATTATGTGACCTAATGCATGAAGAGAAAAAACTCCAAACCCTGTAATTCCTGCAAATTTTTGCAAGTTGTCAGTACGAGGTCGAACCTTTCTGTTTATCTCCTGAAAGGGCAAATGTTACTTTTAAAGTGAGGTTTGCTCACACTTCCTAAAAGATCATTTCAGTGATTCTGATGGAGTTGGGGTTAACAGAGCCTGTCAGGCTGTAACCCAAAATGGCTGAAAAGTTCCTTCCCTCCACCATTCATCGTACACTGAGTATGAATTTCCCAAGGTACCGAATTCAGCGCTCAGGTAGTCATAACTTTTAAACATTGTCTTATTTTTCTCATTCTTTTTGTGGATACGAATGATGGGACAAGCCTTCTGTTTCACATTCCTCTCTTGTTCAGGGCAAACCACTAAACCAAGATTTCTCAGAGCAGCTGGTGATGTTGATCACCTCCAGCTTCAAGGCAGGCAGAGGAGACACACCTGGTAGCTCTAGCTATGCTTTGTAGCTCTAGCAGCTTTGTAGCTGTAGCTACTGCTCCAGGCATGTCTGCTCTCTGAGAAAAAATCACATCCATAAATGGAGCTTGTGAAACAAAAACAGTGGAAAGCCACCAAAAAAAAAAAAAATCACACTTTTGTGAAAGTTACTTCCATCAACTCAGGATCAGGGCTCTGTAGGTACTAATGGCTGACCAGCCTCACCTGGAGCACCCACCCACACACCCTACACAGAGGCCCAGGAGTCCAATTTCAGCTCAGCCCTTTGCTGGCCTCCCTGCAGCTGTGTCTCTCTCCCAGTTTTCTCTGGCCCTGTCTCCTGGATGGACCTTAAATTTCTGTTGTAGCCTTGCTTTTGGATTTTTTTATTTTTATTTTTTGGAGTTCTGGATTGTCTTTGAGTTTTTGTCTGGAAAATCATCCTTTGCTGAAAGTCTTGTGGCTTGGAAATGTGGATTTTTATCTGGGCTGTAATCTGCAGGCTCAAGGTTTCAGGTAACTAGTTTGAAAGTAATCTCATATGCCTCTATGTCCTTGCGTATGCGATGTTACAAGCAAACGGAAAGCCATAGAAGCATGTTGGTTTTAGGAATTCTGTTTGAATAGACAAGCAACAAAGTATTCTTATGGAAGAATTTGATGCTTGGAAAAGAGACAATACCCACAGTTATTTTTGAGATTAAGATTTAGTAATGTTTTTCTTGTATGTAAGGAAGTTCAGTGAAACACACTCACTTGATGTTGCTGTAGTCTGTCGTAATTTTGCCGTGAGGCAAAGATTCCTCCAAAATCAATTCAGAAGTCTGCAAAGAGAAAACATACAAAAATATGTCCCTGTGTGTCTTGATATGTGATTCACGTAGCTGGCTGAGGGCAGAGAACAGAGGTCAGATGCCCATGCTGTTAGTTTTGCCATGTTAGAATTTAAAGGTGGCAGAAGGTGAGGGAGGCTCTAAACTGTATTTCCAGCGGGCTCTCAGAGGCAGAGTTTGGGAATGGAACTGAAAGGAGGTTTGTTATCAGCTCGGTTACTGCCCTGCTGAGTTGCTGTGGTGAGTTTGCATGCTGGCTTGCTTTCCCACCTGTGAAATGAAAGGATGATATCAGTGTCCTGTGACAAATGTTTCGATATCTGAAGATGACAAGCACCAGGTTGGACAGCCATCTTACTATTTAGATCGTGGGATCTGGAGTATGTTACTGCAGTTAGGGAAAGGAAAACAACAGTTGGTCTAGAAAGCAGGGGCTTTGGTGAAAGGGGGCTGTGTTTGGCAGAGCGTGGCAGTGGATGGCGTAGCATCCAAATACAATTCAAAAAGTTGTTGAATTGCTGAAATGTCAGGAAGGTAGATATTGATTGCTGGATGACACACTGAATAAGGCCAGTGCTGACCAACGTGTGAATCCATCTGCAAACTGCTAGATCAGCACATGCTGGATTGTGGTAGCATTTAAATTGATTGCACGCTGATTTTCTAAGCGTTAGGTACCACATAAGACATAAACATCTCAGCACATGTTTCTCTGTAGTTGTTTTGCCTGGACAGTAACATGCCTTATTCTGTCCTGGAGACAGAAATAGGTTTGTGCGATTTGCAGAAGCAACTGCCTTTTTCTTTGGAAAGGCTGTGGAGGGGAACTTTCAGAAGCAGTCTCCTTTAAGCTCTTCATGGTCCTTCAGAGTTTAAAATTACTTTTATTCCCATTGAAATAGCTCTTTAAAGAGATTTCCCCATGGATGTGATGATTGGCCTCTGGAATCACTGTGACAAGATACTTGGAGGAGGAAGGTTGTTCAGCCTCTGATAGCACAGCAAGTAGCTGAACTGCTTTCATACAAATACCAAGGATTTGACAATGTTTCTTGAACAAAGCTATTGAAGAAGACAATAAAAATGTAAATTAAAAAGAAAGGGATGAGGATGTAACAAAAGAACCTACTGATCTGGTAGAATATTGTTGTACAGAGATACTCTCAACAGAAGGCTATAGATATATATTTTTTTTTTCCTCCCAAGAAAATACTATACAGGAAAATAGCATTTTCCCAGTATTTTGAAGTAAAGAAATTATTTCAACATCTGCAGAAGCACAATTCATTTGGCTAACAGAACAGGAGAACTAAAATCAGCCTCAGAGGGGAAAACAGAGCAAACACGAACTACTGTCTGGAGACAGATTCTGTTCTGAATTTTGTACTTCTTAATATTTTGCTCAACATCAGAAACTGCCTTTCCAAAATGTTGTGCTGTGCGTTCACGTTTCAGAGCTTACTTCATTGTTGGGTTGTCTTCTCCATTGGGGAAGGCATATTCACAGGGATTTGTTTATGTTTGAGGGGAGGAAATTAGAAAAGGTGTACACCTTAATGTTAAATCTTATGCTCACTGAGTCCTGTTTTTACTTTGAGAAACAATTTCAAACATTGATTTTATTATTATTATTATTATTATTTTATTAAAAAAGAATGGGGGCTTCTGTCAGTTTGTGACTTCAGGGCTACTGTGACACAAATAAAATCACAGGTAATTCTAAAAGCCAAGCTTCATTAGAGCCAAGGGGCCACAGAGACAGACAGGTGTAAGAAAGTCACCTGCTTTTGTTGGGATTCTGATGAACTTTCCCTTTTCTGGAGATCTGTAATAGATATTAATGTTTTCATGTTAGTCTCTAGACATAGCTAAGTGGTGTAACATAGTGCTGGTGGAGTACCAAACCAAAAGCAATGTTCCATGAGAGTGCTTCAGCTTTTGCCTGGAAAGAGTTTAATACGTTTTGTGGGGGTCTTACAAGTGTTTCATTCTGTCAAAGTCATCTCGTGGTTGGTCTCTCTCCACTTGAGACTAGTTTTTCTTCCCCTTGTAGGTCCAACCACACACAGGATTTGCTAGTCCTTGTGCTGGGCTTTACTAGAAGGTGATTTGCCAGTGATGTTGAGAGATGGCATGTGTGCTTCATGGATGGCAAGCCTCCCTGTGTTGGGGGAGTCAGAGCTTGGTTACTGTCCTCAGTTAGTGTCAGGAGGGTTTTGGAAAGCTGGCAGTGAATTGTGCCTATTTGAGTGACTTGAGAAATCTGCACTGTATCTATGAAAGTGGAGGAAATGTTTAAAGTACTGGGAAAGATTTCCCGGGGAATGGATTTGGCTTTACATAAAACAGTTGGCCACATGGATGATGCTTAAACAAGCATTGTTGAAATGAAGCAGTTCTTATCAATCATGGAAGAACATCCCAGTCCTGCTCTCAGAAGGACCATGTCTAATTCACTCTCCACATCTGTTTATGGTGCCAAATAAACAGCACTGTGCCTTGAAAAACCAAAGCGGGTCATAAAGGAGCCATTTTTAAAAGCTGAATAATGGAGAAATCAGGAAGTCTAGGAAGTGGCTTTTTGGAAGCTTTTCAATTGACAAAAGAAGCAAAAATCAAAGAGCAGAAAGAGGAAAATGGTGTAAGCAACATTAATCTCCAAGGGTGACTTGTCAGTAAGCAAACTGCTTGGGAGATAGATGTGGACAGTGGGAACATCAATGTAGTGTGGAAATGGGGACAAAGAACGATTCAGAACCCCTCTGGAGCAGATAACTTGCAACAGAAATGTTCTTCAATTAAAACTTCTGGTGTGATACAGAGGTGACCTTGAAAGCAGCAATCACAAAAAGGGTTTTGCTCTTAAGGGGCTGATAGCCCTGTGACAGGGGTTGTGTCTAATGGAGCCACATGTAGTATCAATCATGCTTATGGCTGGTGGCACGATGTCAAGCTGATTGCAGCTTTTGTTCTGGTCAGGTCTTTTTTGTTCCCCAAGCTCCAAAATGTCAGCTGAACCATGTAGGGGTACCCAATTGCATTTGGCTTTTCTCTGTGAGGTATTCCAGGACTTAGAAATACATACAGACCAGAGCTTATGGACCTGCCTTTCCACTTGCTGTGCCCTCTCAGGTGGATTTTTGGGGGCATTTTACAGCAACAGTCAGATCCCCAGTGTCCTTGCATCTGCAGTGCAATTACACCTGTTCCCAGTGATGGTGAGTGCTACCTTGGCAGAGCAGCAGCCTCCTGTCTTCAGCTGCTGCTGCTTTTTCTTGAGCATAATTAAACAGAGTGCAGACATGGGGAGAATCAGCCTCTAGAGCCGTATTTGCAGCTCTGACTTAATTTGCAAGATAAGAAATGAAATTTACAGAATTATTCTGACACTCTCAGGAAAGATTAAGTAAATCCATGATGCCATAAAGTTAAAGCAAGTTGCACTCCTCCCCAAGGGCAAAGATATTTTTATAATGCCTTTGTATGCACCCTGTAAAATTAAGACTGTGTTGGTAGATAAGGACTCTCTTACTCTTACCAACAACTGGCTGTGCTGCTGTGTCCCTTCCCCCTGGGTAAAAAGTTGGCTGCCATTGTCCCTGTCTCATTGTTGTACGGTTTTACTGTGGTTTGCTTCAGGCTACGTTTGGATCCATTTAAAGTTAAGTCTTTGCAGATACTATGGTCCCCTGTAACGCCCTGTCCGTAAGGCTTCTCTTCACATTGTCTTGGCACCTAGAAGTTGCCACTTCCCCTCTTGTTTCAGGTAGTGAGAGCAGTATTTGTCTTTACCTGTATTTGCATTTTGGCATTGTTCCCTATGTGGCTTGGGAGCCCAGCTGGCATGGATGCCCCCTTAACCTATAAGGGAAACAACATTGGAAGGAAGCTGTGGGGCAGCTCCGTGGGGCGGTTGTCAGGTCTGTGTTTAACACAGGAGCCCAGCAGTACACTTAGCCCAACTCAACAGGCCTGTGGGTGGAAGGCCTACCAACTGTTTGAGATTCGGGCTATGCAAGAGCAGAGCAGATGTTACCACAGCCCTTAGATCTGATGGTTTTGTCTAGCTGCACTGTTGCTTTAAATGACAGGTAGCTTTTTATTGCATTTGTCCTTTCAGGTAAGTATGATCGTGTTATGGCTGTGCCACGAGCACACAACTGGCAGAGTGGTGAAGGCACGCCAGTGAAATTTTGTGTTAAGAAATTGTGCATGTGGAAAAAGTGCCTGAGGGTCCTTTGAAACCTGTGTCGACTTCTGCTAGGTTGAAAACAGCAGAGCTTCTAAACAGGAGGATGTCACTTACCAGGATCAGACAAACTACCACTAAAAGGAAACCAGATATGTGGGATGCCTGTTCCTGTATAGTTTCAGTTTTTTTTTCCTGTGGGCTGTGCATAAAGTGCTGGAACCTGGCTAAAGCTGCAGGTAGAAATCCTGCCTATTTAGTGTTTTCTGCCAGAAGGGGGAGAAATAGAAGTAGAGCCTCCCTGAGAGCAGAAACCTTCCCTGCTGCTGCAGGGCCACGCCTGCTGTTGTGTGCACTAACATGGGTGCAACACCTGCCCCCCATCAGCTCTGCTTGGGGTCCCTGTGCTCAGCAGATCCCTGTGAGGAAACTCCCAGCCCTTTGGGTGTGTGAGCTGAGGCAGCTTGTGGGGTGTTTAGGAGTGATGATGCTCATCTGTGAGTTTAAGAAGCTTAGCCTTCATCCCATTTAAGTGCGAGATGCCTGTGCACGTCTTCATAAAAAGCCTCAGCAAAAGTGTGTGACTTGCCTAATTGCACATTGGTAATAAACTGAGCTTGGTGATCCAGTAATCCCTTAAACCGCTGCTTTGGAAAGTGTATTTCAGAGGATTAACTCACTGAACTTCTCAATCTCTCTTACAGTCTGTTTTAAACCTGACTTGCTAGATAGTTTGGAAGGGCACGTACCAGTTTTGTGGAGCATAGTGCTGTGAATCTGTTACTTTGCTCATTCTGCATCCCCATGAGTGCTCCCAGGTAGTGTTTGCCTAATCAGTGCAGCCATTTTACGCAGGGAGGATCTTGGAAATTTTGTTGGATGTGAGATAAGCTAATCAGCCACCACCTGTGACTTTTCCTCCAGTAGTGCACTGTAAAGCTAAATGTTCCACTGCTGTGAGTTTTAGTTTGGACACCAAAAATACCTCTAACATTGAAGCAGGGCTATTAGTCTAAAGCTTACACTGCTTGCTCCTGCTGCAGGAAAGAAAAATGTCAGTGTCTCATTGGCCATTAATCTGATCTGTGTGTTTGCTGCCTCCCTCATTAACGTTTTTGCAAAATGTAATGAGAGAAAACATTTTTCTTTATTTTTCCTTTCTGTGTCTTGAAGCTGCCATCACAGGTTGCTGGGTAGTGAATAAAAGCTGAGGCTTAACATTTCAAATCCAGCTGTTTTTGGCAGCAAATGCTAGCAGGTCACTGAATGCGCTTAGCCTAGATTAATATGCCTTAGAGCAATTCTCTTTGATTGGGGAAGAAGCAGTTTTAAAGCTGGCATTTATCTTCTGCTTATCATTGGCTTTCCTTAGTCTTTTGAACTCGGATAGTTTTACAGCGCTCAGGAGCTGCCTGACAGGGAGCTTGCAGCCTGTTAGACACAGTGGCTGTGTGCTTATCATAGAGGAACAGGGGCAAATCTGCAGGTGGCCTGAAACCATTGTTGGTCTGTTGTGTTTGCAAAGCTACCTAGTAGCCCATCTACTCTCATTGAATCACGTGACTTTGGCCATTTTTAAAAAATATGATTTCTGGAAATATGAGCAGCAGAATGGAAGTTTGATTTCTTTTTTTTTTCCTGTGGTACAGGGTTGTTCACTGGAAAACTGTATTTTAGATGCTTATTGCATGGTAGAGCAAAATGTATATTAAATAAAATTTTCAGGTTGTTATCAAGGGGGTACAGGCAGGGATTCAGCAGTCACTTGCTTCCAACATTTGGGAACGCAAAGGCTCAGCTTGGTCATCTCTTACCTATGCTTTTTGAGGAGACAGGTTAAGAATTCTGTTGCTGTGCAAAAAGATTATCCCCTAATGTGCTGGGGAGTGGGGAACCAAACCCGTTAGGGTACCACTCTGTACATTTTTTTTATGTTTTTATAGCTTTACCCTGCTATGACTTGCTAACCAATTCCTACTGCTCTTATTCTTGTACAGCTAAAAAGATTGTAGTAGTGTAGCATGAAAACAACAAATAATGGTACAAAGCCTTTCTTGCTTTTCCACATCTGTAGTATGAAGTGTTGTGCTGCTCCCTGCTCACCTGGTAGTGCTTCAGGTTATTGGAGCAAAAAGCTGTAAAGTAGATCCTTGACAATGCATGCATGTGAATTTAAGGTTATGAGCAGATTAACCTTGATCCAAGAGGAGTGACAACCTTGCCTTGTTTTATGACAAGCATTTATGTTAGCACGGAGATTCGGCTGGCTTTGAACGTTCTTCTTTATATGTGTTGTACTGCATTAGCTGCTGTGCTATTCACAGCAAGGTTGTCAGGATTTCTGTGAGTGAACATCTAGTGACCATCTCCAAAGTAGGTGGCTGACCGTCTGAATCTCAGTATTTGTCTCAGGGGAACAGCCAATGGAGATGTGCAATAACTGCCCACGATTTATTTCCTTTGTGACAGCAGTTACATTCAGAGCCTCTAAGCTTTGTTATTGCTGTTCTGACCTTTCTCTGAAGAACCCTCACTTTTCAGAATTTGTAGCATTTTGATTTCCTGAAATACTGTAAATGGCATACTGTGAAGTTGGAGAGATTATATTCCTTACGGGTAAACAGATCTTAATGAAAGAGAGTATTCAAAGCAGACATTAGCGCTGACAGCACATCTATTAACAATGAGTTTTGCAACTGCACTATTGTTGCTTGGCAGCTTGAATGCTCACTGAACCCTAATTTTAAGAGGATTTACAGTTTCTAATAGCCAAAATAACTTCACTTAGGCAATAACAATAAGCAATAACATTTTGCTTCAAAGCATAGCCAATCTTGCTATCTCTTTGCAGTCAAAAACTGTTTTTTTTTCAATTCTGTTTGAAGAGTACGTTGAGAAGAACAGCAATAACTGGAGAATACCTTATGCGCCTTGGATAAGAGGTGAGAAGCTGTTACCAAATTCATAATAGCTGTGTTTTCAAAAAAGTCATTTGTTGAAGCTCAGTGACTGGCAAATTGCTATAAAATGATGGAAAACAGTTAAAATGGCATCTGTATTAAAGTAATTTTGTTACTTTTCACGCTTTGTTTTAGATTTTCAGCCTTAGCGTGGTCCAAAAGGCAAGGTAGCGTACTTAGAGTTTAGGTTTGTGTACTGTTCCACATTTCCTTAAAATAAAATCAAGGATCGAGCCTATAAAGGATATGTACAATTTGATTTGCAGCAATGTGTGCTCCTGGTTGGACTCCAGGCAAGCTCACATCACAATTTCCATTCCTTCTGAGCAGCAGCTTACTTGGCCAGAGGAATATGAAGTCACTGGCTGGGTTTTTAACTTGGCTTTCCGCCACCAGATACCTTTAGTAGGAGTGAAGAAGCCTGTTCCTACTGCCTGCTGTGAGATGCAGGGAGGAGCAGGAAGGAATAGCTGGGTGTTGATGGAAAATCATGTTTTGTGGGGAGGCCTGAGATGCCTTCCAGAACTCCTGTATGCTTGTAAGGATTAGGTCAGGATTTCTATTTCTTGTTTGCTCACTTTCCCTGTTAAGTAACTAACATACACTTCTCTTTACTGCTAAAGAGTTGATGTATCTATTTCCTCCAGACCTTGCTGGTCTTTTTTAGATTTGAGGTCCTCCTGCATATCTTTATGCATCCTCAAGTTTTTTTTTCTTGTGTCCCTGCCCTGCGGTTCACGCCATCTGTATCACACTGTATAGTAGCAATCTGTCTCAGAGTTGGGTGCTGAAGAGATGCAAGTGCAGAAAGCCAAATTAGCTTCTTCACCACACACTTTGCAGCCTTGTGGCAGGAGGCCATGCCTCACAGGGGTTTTATTCAGACAGAGACATCAACTGACAGCACTGGATATTGCACTCACTGCTTGCCAGCAAGAGGGCGGTTCTGCGTTTGCCTTTTTGATTTCTTTGGAATACTGAGGTTGGGAAATGTTGGAAATGCCAGTGAGTTACAGAACGTCACTTGTGTTGCCAATAACTCTGTCAAAGACCAGAACCACAGAAAAGTGGTTCTGTGACTACAGTAATGCTTCAGCTAAAAGCTAGAGGTGAAGTAAAACTGGAGGCAGTCTACCTGTAGAAGGGCTATTTGTGGTAACATCCTCAATAGGACTTCAGCTTTTCCGCATCAGAAGAAAAGCAGATTTCTAAAGGATGTGCAGATGGGTCTGTCTCGCAGCTGGAAGCAGGCACAGCACAGTGTGTTAGCAGCTCTGTCTGCCCGTGCAGTCTGCAGAGCATCCCCTGCACCCCAGGGCAGGGCGCAGCTGCCGCTGCCGTGTCTCCCGCAGGCTGCGACTGTTCCCAGCTGATGTGCCCTGCGGTGGGGACTCAAGGATCTCAGCGTCCTGGCAGAGGAAGGACATGGGTGACTGTGAGGTGATGCAGCTGCGCAGCCTCCTCCTGGTGGGGGTCTGGAGCCTCTCGTAAGCCTTTTCCACTTGGCTGGCCAGAGCATGAGAACATCTCATGTTCCAAAACAGTAGTTTTGTGACAAAACTCTTGAGAAAGACAAGAACTCATGTTGTTCCCTTACCTAGTATTTATTTCTCTGGACGTGAGTATGTATTTTCCCTGTTCACTTGTTCTGCTGCCTTATAATCACAATTATCTTTGAGGCTGACTGGATTGCTTGCACCTGTGCATGGGAAGCAATACAAATTTTCACCTGGCTTTGAAATTGGAGGGATAAGCAGTTTGCGGAAAGAAGTTATTGTGTCCTACAGCATCAGCAATCTTAAAATACATGGTTCACTGGCAATCCCTGTTTTCTGCTAGGCTCTGTGGATTTGATTAAATTTATGGAATGTAGCTGTACCACAAGGGCAGTGGCTGCGAGGGATGGAAATCGCATCTGGAAATAACCCTAAAAACATTCTTGCCAATCTTGACTTCAGTAACCACGCTCACTGCTGATGGGATTACGAGATGTTACTTGTAGAAACATCCCATTCATTGGGAGGGGGAGAAGACAGCCACAAAGGGCACTGCAGTTCAGGAATCTTAGTGCCATCTGAGCAGCAGGCCACCTGCCTCAGAGGCAGTGTGTAGACGGCTGCTTTCCCCTTTCCCCTCCTGTCAAGGTTTCGCAGCACTGGGCTCAGTGTTGGTACTTGTAACTTCATCATTGGGTTAGATGGGATTTCCAGCTGCTGCAGACTGTATGATTTGCAGAACCTGTGGGAAAAAATAAATCACTGTTGTTAGTTTCCTTTTCAATAAGTGGTCTTGTGGCTATAGAAATATGAGATTTTTTCATTAGGGAGGAAAACTTGTTGGACCCTGAAAACCATGACGGGTTAATGCCCACAAATTTCAGCCATCAGTCTGCCCTGACACAGATAATAGAAGTTCACCTATTCAGTCCTCGGCTTAAATAAATGATCTGCGTTCACTGAGCTGCAGCATCTGAAGTGGTAGCTCTGTATCCTTTGACTTGTCAGGTAGTCGCTCTGGAAATTGTTTAACTGGTCTAAATGCTGAAGTTTTCTGAAAGGTTTGTACTTAATTAGATGAAGCTGCATTATTTAGTAGATACTCTGAGAGTTTGTCACCATTCTGACCTCCAGAGAATTTTGCAGAAGAGACAAGCTAGTGTCCAACACTTTCTTCTCTTTAATCAATGTAGATGTTATATATCGGTGTTGGAGGATTTGTTTTTGTACAGGAAATGAATTGGTGGAGACAGTCCGTTCACGAAAGAGCAGAGAGCAAGGTGTTTTTTCATGGTCATCTCCTGACTGCTCCTGTACTCTTACTTATCTGCCCCCCCAGCTGGAAGATAACCTCTCAAATGTTTCACTTCAGCTAATCTACAGCTTACATGGACTGAGAGATGATGTATGGTGATTTTATTGCCTACCAGACCTGAGCACATCACACCTGGGGACGTTTCATCAGGGCTCACAAGCTCCCACCAGACTTTCTCAGAAGTAGCTCTGATAGCGAACTGATCCTGAGTGGCAGCTTGCCCTCCTGTGCTCAGTTCTTGGCAGTCTTTTGCTGGGCTTGTTCACCGTGATGGATGCAGTCACTCTCTGCAAGGGACAGATGAAAGATTTCACTTCTGAAATGAAGTGGGACAGTCTCAGAGGCGCTGTCAGTGGGAACTGAATATTCATTTCCTATCTGTACTAACAAAGGACCTTGGCAACAACTTGAAAACTTCAGGCTGCACTCTGAACATTCCGATTCCGCTTCAGAAAGCGTTTGATTTTCCATCGTTAAGATGTTTTCTATTCAAAGGCTATGCTTTTCCTACCTGCTGAGAGTGCAGCTTGTGGTTCACGCTAATTTGCAGCGGAATGTGAGGGCTTTGCAGCAGTTTGACTCTAAATCTCAATCTCAGCACTGCTGAGCAGTTGTCACGGCATTGTTTGCACAATCATAAAGCATTGTTTGTCATTATTGTAACAATAGGAAATAGTCCGGGCTGTGGCTGCCGTCTGTCTCATGTTTCTAAGGAGGTGGGGCAATTTCAGTGCGTTTCAGACTTAATGTACGAAAAGCTTTGGTGAAATCTAATGTAGGAAAGGCTTGTACAGAATCCGGCACTGCAGCAGTGGGGATGCAGCAGGCGAGCAAAGGGGAGCTCCAGGGACCTGCTGCGCCTGGCGAAGGTCAGAGCAGCTAGGCAGCCATTGCAGCATTGGCAAGGATCGGTTTGTGACATGTTCTTCCTTGCTGAAAAGATGATGGGAAACAAGATGGCATTTCTGATACGCTGGGGTTGGTGCTGGGCCTGAGCTCTGAGGACTGGAGCTGTGAGCACAGGCTGAGAACTGGACTCACGGCGAGAGGCTAAGGGCACAGAGAATACAAAACTGAGAAGAAAGTGTGTAGCAACATCCCTGAATACTAGACAATCAGAAATCTACCTTTCTTGTGCATCTGGTAACGTGAATTTGTTTTCCCAGGGAGGCTGAATTTCAACACTTCATGTCTGCCCAGCCTGATCTCTTGTAATGATCGGATTGCTTTTGATTCCTTGAGATGGTCACAGAGGGAATGGATAGGAATAACTATTAACTTGGGTGCTTTGTCGTTTGGAAAAGATAACCTGTTTATCTCTGCAGGTGGAAGAGCAGCTTCAATTTTCACATAATCAGATACTGAGACGCAGGCAGCCTTAGAACTATGTCTGTGCCAGATAAAGGCAGCTTGTTTTGTGCATTTGGGGTTTGTCTATGTTTTGGCTGTGCATGGAGGAAGAGCTAGCTGTTTAATGAGGGAAACAGGAATTATTGGTTTCCTCTGCTTCTTTTTTCTTGTGGGGGGAAAACCAACCTTCCAGACACAGCCTTTGTTCTTCTCACTCACCCATTATACTATAAACAAGTGAAGTCTTGAGCTGCTGCGCTTGTGATAAGGATTCTTCCACGGGTGGTTGTGGGGTCTTGTGCTGAGAGAGACAGCCCTGGAGAGACACCTGCTGAAGCGCTCCCACTTTAGTGCATTGTTGCTGTGCCCCATGGATCATTGCCAGCCAGATACTCTCCGTGGGTGAACTTCCCTAGCAAAGCACTGAACACCCGCCCTTGACACTGATGTCTGATAGATGAGGAGTTCCAGCTCTTACCTGTTCATCCGCCTCTTGCATTTAGACAGAGACAGCTTGTGGTCTGTACTCAGCTGCTGCTATTTTAGACACAAGATGGAGGAGAGGTGCAGGAGGAGGGGGGAAAGGCACAGAGAGTTGGAACACAGGAAGTAAAACGCATGTGAAAAGTAGTTTCATTTGTCAATATACAGTTTGATTAACAGCACTGCACAGTTCTGACAACTTGGAGTTCTTTGCCCAGGAGAAGTCTGAGTTACAGATGAACGTGTTACTACAAAGCGAGGCAGGGAGTCCTGCTCTTTTGGTGAAGTATTTGTGTCACCCATAGGTGGTTTTTTTAAATAAAAAAAAAAAAAAGAATAAAGTCTGAACAGAAAAGACACAAGCGAGACCTGCATTTGAACTATTGAGCCACCATTACAGCTAATTTGAGAGATCAGTCTTGATCTTTTTGAGGGTTTTGCTGGCAGAAGCAGGCTGTGTGAGCTTGTAGTTCTATTTATTTTCATTATAAAGCTGCCGCAACGTGAGAAGGGCCCTTGGAACAGGAGCTGTTGTACCCCAGAGGCAGGAAGGCCGGTGGGTTCTGGGGTGCAGCCTTGGGATGGGGTAGTAACAGAGGGTTGTAGCAGGCTTGGGCACCCCATCTTCCCTCGGGAGCCTCTTGACAAGGATGTCTGGCAGCATTTGGCAGGGCTGCCTGGATTTCATAAATGCAGAGTCTGAAGTGGCAGCTGAAGTATTCTGGTGGGGGTTTTGTCCGTGGCTTTTTTTTTTTTTCCTTTGTGGGGTGGGGTATATTCTTTCATGGACATTAAAAACGAGATGGCATTTTTGCAGACTGAACAGCACACGCTTCTTCATCTCTCCAGTGAGTGTTAACTCCTGCTTGAGCTGGCGCACTTTTCAAAGAGGCATCCAGCTTCTCTGCATGCCAAGGTGTGGCTGACAGCCACAATGGGGGGAGTCAGAAGCTGGCTGTACACTCTCCCACAGCTTAGATAGCACAGAGAACACAGCTGTAACGTGTACCTCGCTGCTGGCAGCAGATTTGCTGCACCCCATGAAGTCAGTGCAAGCATACTTCTGCAGGCTCAGGATCAGCAATGTCAAAGAGCATCAGTGGAGTATTGTGGGGATCGAGGCAACACCTTTTGCTCTACCAGGTGATGAAGCTGAAAAGAGAGTAGTAGAAGTATTATTGCTTCTGCAGCCCTGCTTGTGAAGTGCAGGAGCCAATTTTAAACAACTCTTACACATTTTAGACACTTTTTTAATGATAGGTTACTTATGAATGAGGCATGGCAAAATTAAAACAGTCTACATATATTCTGCACAATCCCAATTGCAGGTCTGTTTTTTCTCCTGTAAATCATCTGTTTTTGTATTATCACTCAGGTATGCTGCATGATCATATAATTACATGCAGATGGGTGCCAATTAGTGGTAATGCTACAGGAGACCTTTAAGTCAGTTTCTGACATGCATTTTTCCCCAGTACACATTCATTATTGGCATAATATTTCTCAGAAATTCCTCCACTGTCTAAGTGACAGCAATACAGCTTGCCAGTTTGATATTTCTGTTTAGTCTATAATGAAAACTGCTGGAAAAGACAACCCATCATCTTAAAATCAGCGCTGTGGAGTTCCTGCAGCGTGTATGTGAGGGTAGAGCTGAAACACTGAAGTGAACAATGCAGCTGAAAGCAGGGCCATAGCGAGCATGAAGAGCCAAGCGGTCACCCAAACAGTTGTGGGGAGCACTGAAACAACATACTTTGCAGATGTGAATACCTGTTGGCACGTTCTTTGGAAAGAAGGTAAGACTGTTTTTATATTATGTGCTAATCCCTTATTGCACCCTGAAGTGTATTTAAATATATCCAGCAAAGGATGCAAATGCCATGTCCAATGACTAATGATGGGATTCAGTGATGGGTTGGCACCGCTCTGTCAAACTGAGATCTCAATAATAATAACAACAAAAATTCTTTTCCTGTCCTCTGGTCCAAAACACTTGCTATATTTCATCTCCTGGAAGCTTCTGAAAGCATGAGTGTTCTTTATTCAGGCTACTGAAATGCTCTGGAACAGGTGTTCACCCCCTAGTTATGCAGTAATTACTGTCACCAGAGCAATAGGAGACCTCAGTCTGTTTGACATCAGTCATTCCTTTATTGGCTGAGAACATTCAAGGGCAGAAATCTGCATGGTTTTTGTCACAGCTGAGCCATCCAAACTTCTGATCCAACTTCACTGAAGTAGGTGTGGGCTGTTGCAAGTAATACATGTAGAGGTATAAGCATAGGTAGAAGAGGCTGTGTGTGGTCAGGCTTTATTTGTGCAACCAAAGGGTAAGCAGTTCTGTGTGCTGAGTGCAGGATGGACGTGTCTTGTGCAAGGGCTTCTAACAATGTTCTTCCGACAGGGGTTGTAAGGTTTTTCTTCCTGAGACTTTTGATACTTTATTTTGTGAATGGTCAGGTAGCATGAGAAGTTAAGAAAAAATAATGGTTTTAGTAAAAGGTCTGAGGATGCCATTGCAAGGAGGATGCATGCATTAAAATACTGATCACACTTCTGTTTTAATGAACATCTGTTTGAACAAAACAATCCCTTCCATAGGTATTTCTAGTAACAGAAGCAAATGAATTGTGTCAGAATAAATGAGTGGTTGTGGATGTTATTTATGCTTTCCAAATGCTTCTCTGTGGTGAGAAAAGTTAAAGCATCTTCTGTTGGAGACGTTGCAGAAGAGCCACAGAAGGACAAGGATAACCCTTGTAAAATTAGCTTAAAAGCAGCCTGCCTAGAAGAGGGGAGTGGTTTTGTGTCACTCCACCCTCAGTTATCCTGTGACTCATGTTTAAGTGGAATCCCGGTATAAGTAGAACAGCCCCATTGCTCGCCCAGGTGTGTCTAGCTGCCAATTTACTCCATCCTGCAATTTAGCTCTGACATAGTTTCTTAAATACCTGGATATGGGAATATGAGCATTACCAGAGAACTTCTGTCATTTCTTTGAGTGCAGTAAAGTACATGCCTATGTGTTCTTTGCATCAGATGTTCCACCCTGTAATGATGTTTAACATAGGAAGGGGTCTTTGTTGTGTGGGGTGGTTTGGTTGGTTGGTTTGTTTTTCTCAGATTGCATGTTTGCTTTTAATAGATGGAGCCCTAGCACCCTGCTCAGTGAAAATGAACACTTGCGTGCCTCGGCTTATGTGCCTGCAGCTTAGCTCCTTGTTTTGCAAACAGAAAAATGGAGAACCTGGAGGCAGGCTTTCCTACGTGTTAATGTAGGAACTGCGCTGAGGTGTAGTATCAAAACTGAGTTTGGAGTTGATGTCTTTTCTAACACATCTACATGCAAACCATCTAACCCACTCCTGGAAACCTTTTCTTAAGGGGAGAAAATGGCCTTCAAACCTGGGTGAGACATCCTCACTGCTGACTGTGCTTCAGCCACAGCTGAGTGGTACCGCGCTGGGTGACGGAGCACTCTGATGTCTTAGTTCCTGGATCCACATGCAGTTTGCTCCACTCATTTCTGTGTCTGTTCTCTCCTGTTTGGCTGGGATGAGCAAGGGGCTTGTGCTGCAAATGTACTTAGGGCGGTTGGTATGGGGTGCCGTGGGATAGGTCACGTGTTGATACCACGGTAAGCTCATGTGGAGCCATTTGTTCTGTTTCTCACAAGTTACAAACACTTTATTTCTAGCTCCTTGTCGATACAGCACCGAGGTAAGGGAGCTGGAGCAGACATCTGCAGTATAAACAACTCTTCAATCGTTTTTGGTTTGGATGACATGCAGAGAGGAGCCCTGGTCTCAGACAGAGACTGTGCATGACAAACCAGAGCTGCTGAGCAACGGAAATGTGGCTTTAATTTAAGAGGAATAGTGAAGAAAAAGAAGTTACCACTCAGAAGACAGTCAAATGCAGATTGCCAGTGCTTTCTCCACTTGCTTCTCGGGGGGAAAGCCTGCTTCCTTCTGTTTCAGTAACCGAACTTAACATCAGACGGGGGTCAATATTAGGATACGCAGATGACAGCCCTGTGAAGACGCTCAAGCTGTTTGTTCACTGTGGGGTTCCCTGGCAGGCAGTATCATGCTACGTTAGCAAACTTCTTGTGACTTTAGTAAGAAATCACCAAATTGTTTATTTACTCTAACCTTCCTCTCATTACTCTGATTAGAATGTACAGCTTCAGAGAAACACATTTCTTGGTCTTTCTTAGTCATAGGCTTTCCTGTTTGAAAAATAAAAAACAAATTCCCACAGCACAAATCAGAGGGGGGTTGTAATTTTGATTGGACATTGAGAAAGGAGGAAAAACAAGAACAGAACAGGTCCTAGAGAAGAGGAAGGCAGAGAAAANTCTGTTAATGAGCTGGGTAGTACTGAAGCAGATGAGGGACTGTGCAGATAAAGCTGAATAAGTTGCTTTACTGCAGTGGATAGGATGAAGCATGTCAGAAAACTATTATGCCTTGAGTCCCTCTGGGTTAAACATTGTGCTGCAAAGCAACAGACCTGAACTGGCATAAATTAGTGGGAGGTGGCACTGGCTGGAAACTTTCTCTTCTAATTGCATGTGCTGCTCTGCTTACGCCTCTTGGGAGTAAACTGGGTTATGAAATATGTGGGATTTCATAGTCAGTTTCTGCAAGAGGAGCAGCTCTGGTCCCTGCAGGCTTGGTACATTTGGTGAAGTAATGGCTGGATTGTCTGCCCCAGCATTTCCCCTTTGGAAGGAGGCATGGCCATTAGACGTCTCTGTCTGAACCTCCTGGCAGTCTTCTGCCAAGTGTTGGTGGTACGCTCGCCTCTTCGGTAATACGGCCTTGCTGAAATGCTCACTGGATGTGGGGAAGGTTCTGAAAGCCAGCTGCAGCTCTGGGTGGAACTGCTCCATGCAGTCCTTTACTCGAGCGTTTCTATGATTAACGCTTTAAGCAAATACATTTGTTATTCTCCTCTGAAGAGATTTTAGGGAAGCCCTGCTAGAGTTATGGCGCTTAGTTCTCAAATAAAAGCACTGCTTTTAGAGTCTTAACATGCATTCTAAAGTGATTTCATGACCCTTAAGTCTGTAAATAGTGCGTTTTTCTTTGCTGACCATCTCCCCTTTTTAACAGCTTTGCTGAAAATTGAGTTCTCTCCAGTTCTGCTCTCAATTTTCATGTATAGGTGAAGGTCATGCAACAGATCTTAAAATGCTCAGGCACCTCAGCTGCATTCCTGATCAGAATACAACGCCCCCCACAAACGCAAACCAAGCAGGGTAGCTGTATGATGACCACAGTTGTTATTTAGCCCTGCAGCTGTTATCTGTTTGTGTCTATATGTGATAGAAATAGATGTAAGCACTGGAGGGGATTTTGCTCATTTGTGCCTTGTGCACATGACATCGGATTCTCATGCCCTAAGGGCTCTTTATGCTACTCCAGTCTGTTTATGGTAATCCTTTAAAATGAGGTAGTAACGTTTAAAGGCCCCTTATATTGCTGGAGTGTAAAGGAAAATCAACTTTGTTGTGGTTTCATTGGGAGTTGAGTCACTGCAGACTCACAGTACTCTTGTTCTTCGATGCATATTCGTGTAGCTGTTAAGAAGGGATTTTTTGTTCCCTGGAATGGATTCTAGCAGCCTTCCCTGTAGGAACCCAGATCCTAGGGTGCTGTGCAGTTCTCAGGGGAGCTGAATTTTCTAGTAGAGAGGGCTCTGAAATAGTGGGATCAAGTCTTGGAAGTTGCTTGCGGTGAGGGAAATGTTTTTCCACTTAAATCTTGCCCAGAAGATTGTTGTCTCTCACTAACCTGACTTTTTTCTCTCTGAAAAATTGATAGGGTTTGGTTTCTTTCTATAGCCCTTGGTGCAGCGTTAGGAATTCTGAGTCTGTTGGTACAAGAGTAATGAATAAACCAGTCAGCTTTAGGTTATCTATTTGGGTGGTGATTTCTGGGTCAGATTGCTTGCTACTTCTGAGGAGTGCAGCAGCATAAAAGGCAGTGGTAGAAGCTGGACATTGTGTTTTTGTTGTGGCATTTAATTTTATGGCTTTGGCAATGAAGTAGCATTTCATTATCACTTAACGTATTGAGGACCCTGTGGCTCAGTTCTTAATCNAGAAATATTCCTAGAAATCACACTTCAAAACATGAAGAACTGTAAGCATGTTGAGAGATCTCATTCTCTGCATTCTTCTACTTCCATGCAACAGAATAAAAACATAAAAGAGAATACAAAAATAAAAGTCATGATCTCTTATCCTCCAGCACAGTATTCTCTGCAGTATGAGCTTGCGCAGAGAAGCTTATTTTCTTTCACTTGGTAGAGAAAGCAGAGTGTTGATTTTAATTGATAGTATGGAAGGCTGAAAAGCAAGCTCGGAGCTAGTGGTGTGCTTATCCTGAAGATGGATCAAAATGGATTCTCAAACTTTGGAAAATACAGTTTGCCAGGTTTGGTCAGAACAGCGCTCCTAGGCCAGTGCCCTGCCTCCAAAATGCCTGGTATCACCGTCAGGAGTAAGATTCCTGCCCCATTTTATGTTTTGGCTTGTTTGTTTTCCTCTTCATAAAGACTGATATATGCTGTAAGTTATATTTCCTTTCCAGGACTCCTTTTTTCCTTTGTTTTTAATCTCCATAGAATTCACTTTGGCATTATTGTTCTGGAGATTAGAGCTATTTAGAATGAAATTTGCCCCCCCACTGTGGCAGAGAGTCCTATATTATAATTAACCACTGTGACAACAGTGTTTTGCCTTTGGGTATGTGTGGTTTGCAGACCTCATCTTTACCACACTTTTTCTTTCCTACATTCTTCTGCAATTTCTAAGCAGATGAGGAGGATAAGCCCACTGGCAATGAACCAGCGTGTGTTTGCCTATCCACCCTCTGCACATCTACACTTCAGGGGGAAATGGAGAAGACAGACTGGATACATCCATCTGAGGCAACTCAATCCATTTTGCTTGATCGATCAAAAGAATCCTTCAGACTGGCCTGTGAGATGTAGGGTGAGGAAGAAACCAGACGAGGTCTGTTTGGAGAGAAGGTGTTAGCCCCACAAACAGACTAAAGGTTAAAGGCTGGAATGAAAACAAGGAAATGTAGGTGTCAGATGGCTGTCAGTAGTTAAATGTACCTTTCCATGTCTGTACAAAGTACTTCTGTACATGGCTTATTTTCAGTATATCTCACCGTCAAGAAGTGTAATTACTTTTTGTTATCATGGTCAATGCATTTTCCTGGTTAACATTTTCAACATTTTCCTACTTTGTGCCATAGCACTTTGCCTACTGCAAGGCTCAGCTTAAGCTCCTGCACTCAAAAATTGTAGTGATTTTTTTTTTTTCATGCAGGCTGAGACAAATGCAAAAGAATGCAGAACGTTAACCTCAGATTACCTCTCCCTTCCTTCCCCTCTGCAAAAGAACAACCCAGAATCCGAAACACCAGCAACATTTTTGTAATTTTCCGTGTACCTCTTCTGCTAAACTAAAGCACGTTTGACTGAGGTACTTGTAAAGCAGCTGGATTTCTTTTTGTCTTGAACTTCATGAAATGAACATTCAGCAGATACCGATGATGAAGGAAAACCAGACTCTGAGTTCAGACAGAATGGCTGCTCTTCACTTTTGAAGTCATTTTACATATTTAATCTTTTTTTCTGAACACTCTTCATGCTGATATTAAGTATACTTCCACTTCTGATAGTTGCATCAAAACACCTTGGTAATATCTTACGTGAACTGAAGTCCCTGAACATCTAAATTCTCATGAAAGGATCTAACACTTCTGCACGGTGAGAATCCAGACCAGTTTGCAAATGTTTTTTATCCATTCATGTCATATGGCATTTTTCAAAACTTTCTCCTTTAGAGGGTAGTGTCCTGAACTGTGTGTTGGCATCTGGGAATGCACTATCACTTTGATCACAGCAATGACATCCACTTTGTGTGAGAACAACAGCTGGTCAGTGTATTTGATGAGTGTACCCAGTTCAAAAAACATAATGAAGTGCAAACCAATGATTTCTATAGACTTTCCCTCTGTTTGTATCATCTTTCAGAGAGGGTATTTCAGTGCACATCTTTCACATCTTCAGTCCTTTACTTTGAAGAAAGGAAGTCAGTGGCACTCTCAGTTATGGATGTGCTGAGCTGACTCTAGCCAGAAAACTGGTACATCAGAGATGCCTGGGAGCTCTGCAAATCCTTTTCAGCATTGTCATTCTTCAACAAAAATCAAAACAGTCCTCCTGATTTTGGAGACATCACTTCTATGCTTCGTGATTTTAAACACAAGGATCACCAAGTCCAACCCCTGGCTCCATACAGCACCAACCCAAACCCTGCGTCTTTTTGAGCTCTGGCAGCTCAGGGAGACAAATGTCAGGTTCTAGGAGGCTGCCCTAGTCACATTGTGCTCATGCTGAATGCATCGGTGTTCTCTTTGAGCACTATGTGGGAAGATGCACCAAAAATCTGGATGACTGTAAATATTATCTGGGAAACAAAAAAAAAACCCTAAGTATAGATACTCTGATCTTGATTATCAGATTTGTCTGTGATAATGTTTAGGCATTTCCTTATGAACAATAATTTTTTAAAAGTTCATGATCTAGCACTGAAACTTCTTCCACAGTTATTTAAGGCACTGCTTTAGCATCTTATGAGGCAGTCTCCCAACCCTTTGGGGCTGTGGGGTGTAATACTGGCTCACTGGCTTTCTGTGATAACTTGTGAGAGGGCAGTGACTGACTGCAGACTGCTGCAGTCTTGCTGTCTACTCAGCACTGATCTGACCTTCTCTTTATGCTGTGGAGCTGGTGTTAAAGGTGAATGACTAAGAAGGAAAAAAAAAAAAAAAGGCAACAGAATAATGAAAATAAAGGGAAATAAATGTCTCTGACAACATTTTATAGGGTAAAATGTCATGGAAGAAGTAAAAATTATGATGGCCTTTCTTGGGAGAAATGGGCAAGCAACACAACAGCTAGTGTCGTTTTGAGTCCATGGGCAGTAATTTCAGCTGCTTAGGCACCTTACTGTGTGTTACAGCTTAACAATGCTTGCAGTATATGAGGCTCCCTAAATGGAAAGGTTTGCAGATAAACAGCAGCCATCGAAGAGCAACAAAAATAAAAAGATGCATGAAGAATGGGGGGAAGATATCAGAGATCTAATGAACTGACTGTAAAGCATTTGAAATATAGTTTATATGAAGAGCATTTGTTTTTTCCCTTGCATTTTTGCTTGAATAATGAAGACTGCAGGATCTGCAAAGAAATTGGGAAGTAAATAACAGTTACTTTCAAGAAGGGACATGATTTAAAGTGTAGTACTTGATTTAAGTGATCTCCTTCTGAATTCGAGGTGCCAGGGAAATAAATTAAAATCTGTTTATGTCGGAGGGACCAGATCTCTCGTTAGTGTACACATCAGTATAGGTCCAATTAATTTCCTGGCAGCTGTTTGGATTTATTCCAACTCTGTTGTGCAACGCAGATGCAGTGGGCTGCCTCACTTACATGCAATTGCAGTGTGTGTAGATGTTAGTAAACTGTGGTCCTGCATCTCAGACAAGGGAATGGGATTAACCTTTGGCTGGGAGGCTGCGGGGAGGGGAGGGGAGAGGGGCCAGGCAGTTGGGAGTGGATGCATTTCTTCTTTCCCTCCCTCGTTGAGTCAAAATGTTCCTCCACCATCACTAAGAGCAGTCTAACTGAAGAGCAGTTACCGGGTGAGGTGCGGACAGCCCAGGGGCTGCTGTGCATTCAGTCTGGAAATTGCTGCGAAATTGGTTTAATTACAGACAGTGTGCTGCTCTGATATACTGGGGTTGTTAGAGACCCAGTATTCCCAGAAAAGAGGTTGGTCTTTAAAATCGAATGACTGAAGACAGCAATTCAATTAAAGTTTTAGTACTTCTGGGAAGGATTGTATGACGTAGCCAGACAGACTGAGTTGACTTCGCTCTGACAGTTTGCCACCAAGCACTTGGCTTGCTGGGGCTGATTCCCCCCAACTCTGCATCCCACACCAGGCACCTTCAGTGTCTCCTGCCTGCATCCCAGAGGCCCCACCAGCAGGACGCCCATCCTGCTGATCCCTTGGGTGCTGCTGCTCAGGCCTCACCTGCTCTCACCTTGTGTGTGGTGAGTGAAAGCGGTTTCTCCTAACCTCATACGTCTCTCAGTTCGATGTTCAAACCTACGGGCGTTTCAGCCAAGAGGTGGAACCATCCTTTGCAGCTGCCCTTTGAGTTGGTTGACCCTCTTGGTGATGTCTTTCTGCTGCAGAGCCATTGAGCAGCAGATATTGAGATATCTCCTTGGCGAATCCACCTTGATTCTTTTTTCTGCATGCTGTAAGTGGTTGCAAACTGGCAGTAAGGTATGTTTAAATGGGTCTGCTGGAAGCTTCAGTGCAGTGTTTTGTGTTTAACAAGCGTAAAGATTTTTTTTTTCCCCTCAGAAATGTATGTATTGTATTTACTCCTTCATTTCTAAGAAGGATGATACTTCTCCTAGGGAACCATAGGGGCTAAATGGGTTATTCTTAAACTAAAGTGTTTTTCATCTTCGATCCAATTGACAGATGCTACTCAAGTAGGAGAAGAAAGAGCAGTGTGCTGGCAGCCAGAAAATGCCACCTCTAAAGCCCTGTGTTTAGTACCCAAATGCTCTTCTGTCATTTGGCTGCTGCTTTAAGACTGAATGTTTGAAAGCATATATTTTTAAGTTATCACCTCTTCTCCAGCAGAACAGGAAAGCTTTTAACCACTCTCACTGAGGCTGGAGGCAGGATCAGTAACTACAATTTTCTGGCAAGATGCAGAGTTTCTAACTTTGACTTCTAGTAAATCAGAACCTTTCAGCCATTTTCCTTTGCCAGTTCAGGATCATAAGATTTTATCTGTTATGCAAGAAAATGCACTTAGTGCAGATTAGCACAGGTTAATGATCTTGACTAGTCCTGTCTAGCCTTGCCAGATGTGTTAGACTAGAGTGAGAGGGTTTTCCATCTGAATGTGCTGGGCATTAAAGCATTTGAAAAGGCCAGGTAGAAGCCAAGCTGACAGACATTCCTCCCAACTTTTTCTCCTTTGGTCTTTCTCTGTCAATCCTTCTTCAGTGTTACACATTAGCAAAAATGCGAGCAGGGAAACTTGAGATCAGATGGGATTCCAGTGTGGAAATTTTAGCGGCTAAATGTCATCCAGATCTCAGCTTCCAATGACTAAAAAGGGAGAATAAAGGGATTTTTTTTGAGGCTGGAATGTGTGGATTGTTTGCTAGAATTTCTTGTGCTGAGGAATTAATACAAGACTGTGACTAATGATGCTATATGAAAATAATATCGAATGGTGTTGGAAAGCAGCTTAACAGAAGTGATCGGTTCTGCCAGTAAAAAAATGAAGACTGTCCCTATCAGGCAGCGATCCTAAACCAACAGAATGAATATGTGAAATATATAAAACCCTGAATGTGCTTCAAGACTCTCTGCTGCCTTGTTTGGTTCCTCAGGGTGCTGTTCTGGGCTCTGCAGTCTTGCTGTCAACCCTGTTAAGATGAACAAGAAAACTGGCAAGCGATAATTGGGTGCAGTTTAACTTCAGTCTGGCGGGTCCTGTAGGCCTGAATGCATGTTGGCACAGAGCTCTCAATGTAAGGCTTTTCTGTTATAGCATCTCCTAAAATATTGAGCGTATTTGGAATTAATCATTTTCGCTTACCCAGCCCTAGCAGAAGATGCCTCATATAGACCTGCCTCGTATAGTTGTGGAGATTTAGGAAAGGAATAACGTATGTTTTTATCTACTGAATAGATACAGCGTCCTCTGCTCAGCACAACTTGACCTTGATTTCTAAAATTATGCTTTTGAAAAGAGACATTTATCTATTGTTGGTATCAGCGTTTTGAGCACTTCTTTGTAATAGTAGTACCGGGGAAATGGTACTTTTGGCTTCCATCAATGAACAGTTCAGCACTCTTAGTAGGTATGTGAAATGGTAATTGGACTCTAGAGAAGCTGCGTATGTTCTTTAACTCTCTGATTACTCATCAGACTTTTCAGTGATGGAGTGGGCCTAATGTCCCAGGAGGGAGGAACTACCATGATATTAGTCAGAGCAGACTGTGTGAAATATAATAAATGAGCGCTTGGAATAGAAAGGCCAGAAAATGTCTTGCACTTGGGACTGCTGGCCTCTAAAATACCTTTGAAGTTTCAGCCTCTGCCTAGCTGGATTATAACTTTTCCCATCAGCAGAACTAAAAGCCCTCTGTCAAAGGGGAAAGTTCTATGGCTGTACCAAATTTATCAGTGTTACAATTCCAGTGCCGTGAATTCCTTGGTGTAGGGTTTGAGGGGAGATTTCTCTGTCCTGTGGGTATCAGGGCACTGGAGTCAAGTGCCAAAGCGCTGCAGAAGGAGAGGCTTTGTGATGCATCCCTACAGTTAACAATTTTAGGGAACCACTCCTATGCCTTTGGCTCCTAACCTCTCCTGTGACTTGTATACAGAGACTTCTAATCTCTGGTTTTGGCAGGGCGTTGCAAAAGTGGGTGGCCAAGCCCATAGCTGAGGTGGGAGGAGGATGTCAAAGGGACCCAGGTGCAGTTTTCATGATGACAGCTGGAAGGGTTTGGAAGAGGCAAAGGGAGAGCACCGCAGATGAGGAGACAAGAGTACGAGGCTGGGAGGTCAGCTGGGTGCTAAATTTTCTGCATACAGCTCTGTGTCTGTACTCCTACTCTGCAGGTTTGGTTAGTGAGTCCTGAGCCCAAATAATGTCAGATCCTGTGAGTTCTCATCAGCCTGGCAGTAACTGAGCAGTAACTGGAATGAGGCTGCACAGTACCTAACTCCCCTTAGGTGCTTTTCACAGCAGGTTTTTTGGGAGGGAGGGAGACTCGGAGAGTTTTGGCATTTTGAGTGTTGCTTTTCGCTTCACATTAGTAAGTATCTGGAGTCCATGTCATGAATCAGCCATGTCCCTGCACAGAAGACCCTGCACATAAAGCAAGAAAATGAGTCTCCTTCCCGCTAAACCTACAGCCCTCTATGAGAAAAGGAAATGGACCCAACTGACACATGGGCGAGGCATTGTTAAAGAAACATCCCTACTGAGCCTCTTCCCTTTTTCAGCCAGTGGCTAACGCATCACGCAGGTGTGCACTTCAAGTATATTTTGCTGGTCATTCTTGCAGATAAATTTCCCAGGGCTGCATGGGAAGGGGAGGAAGGATAGAATCACTCCCACCTGACTCCTGCAACATGCTAGGGGTACTGGCTGTGCCACGGTTTATGATGTAGTGTTTTAAGGGCTGAAAAGCAGCAAAAAAAATTGGGTTTGCAAAACTGATGTGTGCTTTGCACTCCGCAGTTCTTCCCTCCTGACCCTGCCTGGCACGGAGCAGGTAATGAGCAAGCTGTGCCTCAGCAGCAACATGCAGGCATCAAACACTTGCTCAGCCCAGGCTGTCATCTTGCGCTGCTATGAAAGAACTTGGTCCAAAAGCTGTCGTTGGGCTGGCGTGGCACCGTTCCCAATCAAACACGCTTTGCCTCCAAGCAACACAGCGAAGCAGCAGTCACACGGCGTGCCTGCCTGGGTCTGTCTGCCCTCCCCGGAGCTTACATTTCCTTTTTGATAACGTGGGTGCATGGTCACAGACAGGCTCAGCGAAGTGCACTTATCCTTGGGGGGCACTGAGACAATTGGGACTACAATGCAGTCCTTCAGGATTGCTTGTCTTCCTTTCCAGTCGTCTGTGAAATGCCTTTGCCAATGCCTGGGCAGCTCTGTAGGGCTCTAGTGTAAATCCTTATTCCCTCGTTTATTTCCAAGCATCTGGGTTCCTCAGGCACTTAGACTTCAAAAGCCATTTAAAAGCCCCAGAACACTGGTCTTCAGCAGACATCAGCATTTTGAGGCTAGAAGGGTGCTAATGTTGCAGTGTGGTTGGTTTTGCACGTGCCTGCAAGATGTGGATAGTTGAGTCACGGTGTGCATGGATGTACCAACCTGGGAGTGTCCTCAGGTCTGCAGTGGCATGGTGCTGCAGAGGGGAGTTAACTAGAGCCAGGCTGCTTTACTTCTAAGCAGTTTTACTTTTTTTGTGTGTGTGTATTTTATTTCAGTTCTGCTATTGAGCTGCTTTTGTTTGCGCAGCCATGCTAGCACTGTGTTCAGAAAAAACATGCAAGTGATAGGGGGTCTTGCTGGGTAGTGGCAAGTCTCAAGTTGGGTTGAAGAGTCGTTGAATGAAGAGCACAAGTGGTGAGATCTCCTCAGCTGCATGCGTAGGATGAGTTCATGAGTTGTGGCCTCAGGAAATCAGAGGGGCTGGCGTCAGGAACAAAACCTGCCCAGAAACAAGGGTGTCTTAGGCACCGCTTGCAATAAGTAACATTGGAATAAATCCAGGGCCCGAGCCTGGGCTTCTGCTTGCAGAGGGGAATTCCTCTGTACTTCAGTTGCTGTATACAGTGCTTGTGTGAAGGACATGATGACTTCTTTTCCCATTCTGAGCTGGGGAAAAGAGGAATCTAACTGGCCACAGTGATGGAGATAGGCTGTGTTATACTTGCAAACCACGTTTCTCTGAGGATCGCTGAGAGGTAATAAATATATCATTTGCTGTCAACTGTGCAGTTATATTAGAGCAGCTGCCTGCAGCACCCCGTCTCTGTGGATGGAGCGAAGCTAATCTTCAGAAAACCAGCTTTTCAAAAAGTGGGAATTATCCCTAGCTAACATAATGCTTAGTTTCAAAACTGTCACTTCACAGCAAATACCTGTTTTTAAATAAATAAATAAATAAATAAATCTATTAAATAAGTCCTTTCTCTTCCATTTCAAATTGATGACTTTCATTAACTGCTTTCACCATGTTTTTTTTTCCACACGAATCAAAAGGCAGATATAGGTTTCTTTGGAGACCTGCTAGACATCATAGACCACATATTCTCAGATTCATGTTCAGTAAAGTACTTTTGCATATTTTTAATAGAGTGTGCAGAAGCATTTGTCTTGTTTTGTGATGTTTTCAATGGAAGGGAAAACTCAGTGCTCAACATTTTCATAAAGTGAAAATAAGAGAATATGACTAGATTTAAACATTTTGCTTTAATTGTGCTGTCTCTTATTTCTGACATTTAGCTCCATGTTAAGTGAAAAGTGATTTAAAAGCAGAAAGCAGAATTTATCAGAAACATGGAGATAAACTATTTCTATAGCTTCATAACTTAAGTTCAGATGAGAAATTCCTCAAAACTGGAATTTGCTGGGGCTAATGTTAAAAACAGATTATCAACTTCCAGTACAAACTATCTACTTAAAAGACACAGACGAGCGAAAGCACTGCAGATTCACGCCTGGTGTAGTCCTCTTGTACTCCAAGGGGACTCATCCCACGCGTGTTTCAGGTACAGTTTTCCACAGGCAGGAAAGGGTCAAGCGCACCCTAAATCCTAGAACTCAGGGTCTGTTATTTGCCATCTGATTTGAAGGGCCATTAAGGCCCAGCACACCATGGGGATTTCCGGGGGCCATGATGTACCCCTCTGGCAGGAAGGGCTGGCGTAGCCCTCAGTGAGCATGGGACGAAGAGGCGTGTAGCAGCACTAAATTAACTAAAGAGAGAAGAGCACTTGGCTCCGCCTAGATGTCATTTGGAATTTCTGAGGTGTTGCAATAAACATCGGTTAATCTTCGCGTGTACCGAACAGATAAATGTTACTGCTATTGTAAAGCTATCCCTGGGTAAGAGCCGTGGTGCAGTTATTGCTTTTGCTATCTCTCTTCCAGATGTAGGACTTATTAAGCAGCAGCAATCTCCATTAATGTGAAACTGAATTTTGCATCAGAAAAACTGGATATTTCAAAAACATTGCGTCTGTCTGAACCGCTCCCACTGAAGTTCTGTCAGTGCTATGAGCTTCAGAAAATTAACTTGAATATTTTGGGCATTTTGGCTGGGTATGAAATGGGAAAAGAAAACATTAGAAGAAGCAACAAGCTGCATTGCCAACCCAAATGGCTTCAGCAGAAACCTTTAGGATATTTGCCGGAGTACTCTTTTAAAAACCTGTGATAGAGATTCATATTGTCATTTAAAAAAAAAAAAAAAAAAAAGGCGGAAGAAAATTTGAGCTCTCAATACTTACAGCTCTAGGGAAAACTGCCATTGTTATTTTTAGAAGGTTTGTTGCATGTTTTTTTTTTATTATTATTATTATTATTCAGTCAGGCCTATGACTTCTGGGAGGAATTCACCTTTGCTTCTCAGAGCTGGTAATTACTGTGGAGAAGAGGGGATGCAGAAGTCAGGTGAGCTCATCTCTCCTACAAGGTAAAGAAGAGTGCTGCAGGACTAAGGCTGGGAGGCAGAATTAGGAAAATTGGAAATGGATGTTGTTTGTTGAAGTGGGAACTTTTATATGCTGAAGTGTATGGTGGCTCCTGACCAAGGCTGGCTTTTCAATGGCAGTCTAGACTTCAAAAGTCTTGGGTTTTTCACATCAAATGAGTACAACAGAAATCACCTCCCCTGCTGCACATATCAGGAAATTAAGGTGGCATGGAGTAAAGGGGTTTTGCTTGTCTGATGCAAGACTGTAGCAGAGCTGTGTAACCATGGGTTGGAAGTGCTTCTCTGTTCTCTTTCCTGTGTTAAAATTCACTGCTATGGAAGGTGAGATACGTAGAGCTCGTGTTGGTGACTGTCCTATTCCAAGCCAGAAGAGTATGAAGGGATCAACATGTACCTAAAGCAGCCCTAATACTGGTTGCATCTCTAGCCACTAGGAAGTAGTCAGGGGTTGTTTTTCCCCTAAAATGACAGGCTCTATTTGTGGATGGATGTAGAAGTTTGCATTTGTGCAAGTGGAAGCTTATTCAAGAGCTGGTAAATATATGACTTCTTCTTCTATTTTAGCTGTCTTTATGATGAGGGTGATTTTGTTTGTATAATAAGGGGATGAATCATGCTCCCTTTTGTGTGCATGCACAAGGCACTCTGCCACAAGCAGTGACTCCTGACCTGGGTAGGCAGCTTTCAGACCACTGACGATGTAGATCTAAGCATCCTCTAGAGCCCTCTCACAGCTTCTGTTCAACATCTAAGAAAGACTAGATCACAATGTTATATTTATGGAGTAAAAAAGGCAGACTCACCTTCTGAAGTTACTCCATCAAGTGATCCTTCACTTTTCTCTCTTCAGAAGTTTGATGCATGCACTGTATTTTGGTGTTGTGCTTTGACATCCTGAGATTTAATACACATCTCAAAGCAACCCTTTCTTTCTTTTGCTGGCAACCTCAGATAACAAACGTGCAGAGTATCCATCTGTGCCGTATCACCGTGCTTCTACTGCTGAGAGCTCACTTTTTGTTTGATTTCTGGTTTCTGTGGTTACCATCTAATGGAGAAAAAAACGCAGCAGGAACATGAAGAATAACATACAGTGATGTTCGGAGGACTATTAATAGCAGTTGTACCATTCAGGCTTTCTGTGCCTTGGAAGTACCCACAGCATTATTTTCCTCAAATCCCTCAAATTTATTTTAGTAATTTTATGTCTTGTCTTGATGTGTGCAATCTGCTCCGTCATCACTGGGTTGCTGGATGCTAGCAACTCGTGGTTGTGAGACAAAGCAGACGTTTCCCCTCCCACGGGGCACCAGGCTGTGCCTCTGTAAGGCCTCTTGGCAGCACTGGCGGCTTGAGGACCAGGGCATGATGCCCATGGGCAGCACAGCTCACCTCTGCAGTCTGCTCAGAAAGCTCCAGAGTCAACAAAGAACCTAAACATTTATTTAGGGATCTAGAAATTCATTTAGAAACCTAAAACCTTATCAGTTTGCAAGGCACGGTTAGAGTTTTCCTTTTCCAGAGACAGCGTATTGTTTAGCATTGGTCTGCAGCGCTTTGGGAGCGGTGCGTTTTGGTCTTCTGGAAAGCAGGAGAATTTTGGAGGAATTCTCCTCTGAATTTCCTCCTAAAGAGATGCCATAGAATGCCTGACATCTGATGCAAGTAAATCCTAACTAAATGCATCAGAGTCAGAGCCATGCGTTGGTCTGCAGCTCTCCATTGCTTTCCAGGAGGGAGGGAAAGGACGAGTATCTCATTTTAAAGGAGTTTAACAGTTATTTTTATCAGAGACTTGTTATTCCTCCTGTTGGGTAATTTCACTGGCACAACTGAGAACATGCAAACACAATAATTGTTTGATTTTTTTTTTTTTTTCAGAGCAAGGGTATAGGAGTGCTTTTCCTTATAGTAGGTGAGTAAGTGAGGTCCTGCTGCAGAGGAAGCTCAGAGGAGAGGAGAAACCTTCTGTATGAAGGAAAGGACAAGAAAATGAGATGCTGTCCATTTTACTTTGTAACATCTTACAGCGTGGCCCTCTGCTTGACGAGCTGAGTTTCTGCTGTCTTTCCTAAATCTCATGCGGTGCAGGGAAGTGCACTGTCTGCACCATCCTCACCCAGCTCAGGAAGGAGGACCCCAGTGCGCATCGACGTGTGAGCCAGTAACATCACCATGCTCTCAGGCTTACTCCGTAAGGTCAAGGGAACCAGGAGTAACGGTGCTGATCACCAAGCAACCAGTCCTGCGGTCAGAGCTGCACTGCTGGCATTTGCATATAATTAACATTTATTGTGGTATTTTAAAAGATCACGTTAATCAGCCTGGAAGATGTATGGTATTTCTTAAGGATTTTTACCATCAATATTTACAAGTAATTATTTTGGTATTTGATGTACTTTTTTTTTTTTTTTCTGGGCAGATCAGTAAAGTGACACTTCAGTGATGACTGTTTTTCTCCCCCTCTCACTTCTTTACTAGATCAGAAACCTATGGAATGAATTTGCCACAGATTGTTGTACTTTTGTCATTTCTTTTCTTCCTTTAGCTTTCTAATCTGGTCTGAAAACTGAGCTGACAAATAGTGGTCATTTGATACTACTGCCGTGAGTGTATCGGTTTCTAAATTCAAGAAATTACCATCCATCCACGTATTTTGATTCTCTTGTATAATTCCCTTTCAGTTCTGCCAGTTGCTCTCTTTACAGTCTTCGTTATTGTTGGCATTTCTGGTCCCTTATTCTCTGTGTAACCGACAAAATGTTCATAATACTCAGTGCCTTATGCCAAGACAGCAAATGCTGATGTCAGTAGATTTATCTCTCTGCTATCTTCCGTGCACTACAGGACTGACTGCTCAGTGTCCTTTCAGCACTCTCAACGTTTGTGCAGGCCCCTAAATGAGATGATAAATCTAACTTAATGGTAAATCTCACTAAATCTGAGTGATAAATGTTCCAAGATCTCTTTTTTCTTTTTTTTTTTTTTCCCCTCTGTGATTGCCTTACCATACAGCATGCAGGGTCTATATGCAATTATTCCTTTGAGTCATAGCTTCCATTCATATTTCTGTACATCCACAGTACCAAACACTTACACAGCACTGCGTAAGCTGAAATGACTGGAGATGTGAGCTGAATAGTTCAGGTAAGGGAGTGTGAATTTTCGGTAGAGGATTCCTAAGAGAAATGAATTTTAGGCAGATGTTAAAGAGAGGAGAAGGAGAGCATCTGGCTCACCAGTGTCCTGTATGGAACGAGGTCTTGGAGTTTCTTTTCATTGCTGAATCTTTCTGTACTTAAATCACCACTTCACCTCAGGGATCTCGCCTACGATGTTGCTGTAATTGTAGGGTGCTCACTGTGTTGAAACCATCTACCCAAGTAACATATTTGTGGTGTAAAGAAAACAAAGAGGGAAACAAAGCACCCACCCGCACAGACCGATGGCAACAGACACAAACTGCCCACAGCTCAGCTTTAACAGGAGCTGTGAAAGGCAGTGAGGTGCTGGGAACTTCGTAGGGGATGCACCTGCGTTCAGCTGGGGGCTCAGCCCTGCCAGTACAGAGGCTGGGTACTTCAGGTATGAGATCTTTACGCTTTCACTAATGAGAGACTGTGCAGGGTTTACTAAGAGTTTGCACTTAAAGCTGTAAAAAAAACGGAGAGGCAGTGATGTGTGACTTTCACAGGGTGCGCAAACGGGGAAGTGGAAAGAGGCATGCCCATACGTAGTCACAGGTTCTCGAGCAATTTTCTTTGACCTCACGTGTCTTTAGTAATGGGTGTTAGATGTGTGTGGCTGTTACGTCTTTATTTTACAAATGGGGTACACGGCTACGAGGGTGCCAGGATGACGTGGGTACGTTCACCTCAGCGATGGCACTGTGATGCATCCAATATGTTCCTCATGGCAGTAAGTCAGTACTCTAAACCCATTCAATCCATCTGCTTGACCAAGGGGTTGGTGAAGGGGAGGAGGGAGTGAGGGCAGAAGGTGGAAAGGAACGTCATCGCTGCTTTATACATCGTGGCAAATGCAAAATAGCAGTGCAGATCCTTTTTTATTTCTTTGGACCTGAAAAAATGCCATATCTAGAGGAAGACAAGGGCTTCTGTGGATTTTTTTTTTTCATTTCTTTGAGAAGTTTTAATTATTCTTGAACTCCTTGATGGTAAGTCTTCAGTCAGCTCTGACTATTGATCAAATGGCTGGAATCCAAGAGTTATTTACTGCCCAAGTGTTACTTAGGCCACAGTAAACAATCAAGGGCATTATCCCAATTACACACTGATTATTTCGGAGGCAGAAGATGCCATTTGAGTCCATAAATAATGCACTTCACCATCTTAGCATTGCCAAGGGGGGCACTTGCACCGAGTAACAGCAGACTTCTGAGAAATTGCTTTGGGGATGCCATCAGGGAATCCATTTCTGGAAGTCGGGTGGCAAATGTGTATCGTTTGGGTGAGAAGATACCTGCTGCATGGTTAATTGTGTGTTGCTGCTCTTTGCTGGGGACCGCCGTCGCCATGTGGTGTTTCAACGGCTCCGGACCCAAAAAGGGACTCAGAATCACAACTGCTGCTGTTTTTGCTTATATTGATCAATAAAGCTTGGTTTTGATGAAATCTAGACAAAAACAAGAGAAGGTGTTGTCTGTGTAGATTACGATAAAGCTTTTCCATTTATGGGCGCTGAGAGAAATTTTAGAAATCTAAGAGCTCAAGCAAGACCTTATTTTCAGAACTCCTGAACATCTCCCAGCCCCACTGAAATGAGTTGGTGCAGAGGGAAAGCCATTGAGAGAAGCTTCATTTTTCCAGAACTTGAGGTGTGCTTAGGAAGGCCTGAAATGAGACTTCTACTTTAAATCAATTTTTTGTAGATTGGTTTGAGCCGTCTGTGTCACACTGAGCATGTGAAGGGAGTGCCTGAGAGAGCAGAAGAGCAACAGCTTTGTGCCCTGAAGCACTCTCCTTTTCAGATATGCAGCACAGCTGTAATTCCTAAACAGAGACTCGGAATAGTCTCATCCCTGATATCTTATTTTCCTCCATGACATTCTTACAGAACTGTTAGCAGTTTCTTCCTAGCTTGCTTTGTTTTTTGTTTTTTGTTTTTTTTTTTTTCCCTAAATTCCTTGCTAGTGAAGATGAGGACACATTTTCCACTTATCTCTTTTCCACTTCTCTTAACTAATGCTTTTACTGCCAGCCTCATTTCACATGTTCAGAAGTTAAAGTTCAGGAATTTCTTTGGAAAACAGAGACAAGTGCTTTGTTGATTTAACGTACTCTGCCTGTTCGTTGCTCACGTGACAGGCAACTCTGTGTATCCATAGGCCAAGTTATTGCCTATTTCTAACTAGAATATTCATAGAGCATCTCTGAGCCATTCCAGAAGTCATTCATTATAGATTTGGGTCGTGCTCAGCAGTCTGAATTTACACTTGGCTTGAGGAACAGCATCTGGAGAGTAAATCCAGGTGCTGCAAACGCAGGGGCAAGGTGTGGCTGAGTTGTAATCCTCCGTGGAAAGGTCTGGCTCTGCTCTGTTCCTGTGCACTCCCTCTGGTCCTTGGTCCTTGCAGGATCCTCCTCATACTGCCAGGCATGCACCTCATGAAGCAATGAAGTCTTGTGGGGCAGGAAAGTGCAAAACAGAGAAAAGTTAAAAAACAAGGAGGAAAATGATACCAGTTGGCAACAAATAATAATGAAGAGAATGCAGAGCAGCCTGCCTCTGTATTCACGGTTGGAGAGAGAATGTTGACTTACACAGACCTTCAGTTTGACCTCATTTATCTGTGTTCAAGCTATTACCCCCTGAGTCGGGAGGTGGGCAGAATAAAACTGTAAATTTACACAAAAAAAATTCCCTCTAAATAAAGTCTTATCCTGGCTTTCTGAAGGTAAGAATTCAGTTATGCCTCAGATGGAGAGAATTAATGTTTTTTTCTTCTAGACAAAATGCATAGTTTCACTGATTGCTTCCTCTTTTGCGATTATTAACAGTTTTTTTTTTTTTTTTAAAGAATGTATATTTTAACTGGAATAAACAGTACATGAGGTAGATGAAAGCTGTCCCTGTGTTCTCCAGGAGAAGAGGAGGGAGTTGCAAGTGACTGAGCCAGTGGCTCAGGGAAAACAAGTGATAGGTGTCTTCTGTCCATCTTCTGGCAGAATAGAAGAATTGTAAGTATCTATAATTTTGTTTCTGTGTTTTTTTTTAAAACATTATTATGATTAATTATCCATTACTTTAACAAACCAAAACGCTGTGCCTTTGTTCAAGGTTCTGCAAACTATAGCCATCCACGAAAGCTTGGGTTAAATGGATTTTAGACAGCTATTCCTCCAAAAGAAAATGAAACATTCTCCATTACTTCTCTTTGACACAGGTACTTTCAAGTCATAAATAAGCATGAGAAGAAATTAACTTCAGCTGAGGCACCTGAAGCACCAATCTTCCAGGCAGGTGATCGTTCCTGAGACCATGAAGGATCTGTATTATAGTTATATGTTACCATGTGTGGTACAGTAGCCTCAACTGAGATTAAAAGCAAAATTCTGTGCTGATATGCCTTGGGATGCAACTGCTACCCTAACAACAAAACAGCAAATATGCAAGGAGCCTGTGGGGAACTTGGAGATGTTTCCCATGTGGAACCGCAGCCTGCTGCAGAGCTGAGCGCTCCCTGGGAGGAGAGCACCCCTGGCACCCTGGGCTTCCAGCGAGGCTCAGGAACCGCCGGCATTCCTCACCATACCCCTAACAGCCATTCCTGCTGCTGCAGGAGAGGGAGCTGGCGTGGCCACCCTGTGAATGTCTTCCTCCTCCAACAGCGAAAGCTGCAGCCTGCTGCTGTCAGTTTGTTTTTTTTCACGTTTAGTCGTGCTGATTTAGTATCTGTGTAAAGTGTTTGTCTGCTCGGGGACTCTAATTAGCTTTTAAGTGCTAGCACTTGAAAGATAACGGTAATGTTTTCCAGTTCCACATGGGATGTCAGCTGGGTTCTCTGTCAGACATTTGCTGGGTATATGTCATAATTTAGGAGTGGGAAATACTCACGTCAATTATTATCTCAGCAGAAGAATCCTAGGTTTAGCTACCTGGGAGCCATAGGCTATAATCACTCACTTCCTTTTACCCCCTGCTTGTGGGCCACTTCATGCCTGCCTAAGATCATAGCTCAAACAAACAAATTGCTTCTCCTTGTGCTGGGAAGGCACTGCAGGAATTTATGAGGAAGGGGGTGGACTTGCAGTGAAACTGAAGATGTTTTTCTCTTCTAGCACGAATGTTAGATTTCCGATGGCAATCACCAATGTGAACTGTTCTATTCACATACTGCTGGATGGCAAAATCAACATGAACAAGGCAGCTGAGGCCAGATGAGAAAACTGTACAGGCAGAGTGAAATGCATAAATCTAAACTGTATCCGCTAACGAGACTTGAAGTGATTGTCTTTCACTGGATTGTGTAAATGCTTCATTTTTGTTTCCATTATCACTTTGACTTTGGTTAGCAAGGACAGTAAAATACAAAATGTTTAATTAAAGTCTGTTCCCATGAGATAACCAGCTTACTTACATACTTTCAAATTTCATACAGTGTGGAAAAAACAGCTGTGCTAGTTGATATGTATTACCAAACTGTCTTTTGCTCTGTGCTGCTCTCAACAGAATTTGGTCCCTGGTGACCCACACATCTTGCTTTGAAATGGTTCTGCCTACATGTGGCAAATCCCTGAACCTTCTGGATCACTCCCTGATTAGCAAAAATAACATATCCATTTGAGTGTTTTCAAATTCAGACCTACAAAATGTCTAGGTGCAGATGGTGTAACTCATTATATTAATGACTCAACCTGATGGAGGGGAGTTGTTCATCTTCTTAGCGTGATGGTTTTCTGGTCTGGCTCTTTACACAGTTCCAAGAAGCTCTGCAGTATTTGCGAGGGTATAAACTGTGACCGGAGTTCAGCTTCGCACCTCTGAGCTGGTCTCTCAAACTCGTCTTGGTCCTTTCCCTTTAGCAGAATGCAAGGAAGTGAATAGATCGTTTGGCTTGTTTCTTACAGAAAAACTGCTTGCCTGTGTGAAGTGATCTATCATTTTGTTACCCTGTGATGACCTGACAAGAGAATTAGAGCCAGACATTTCTCATCCATTTATATTTAATTAGAAATAGCCATTAGCTAGTTTGGGACTCTCAATATATGTATTTCCTGCCTGCATTTGTTTTTCCTTGCGATGGCTTTCCTGTAACTCTTACATTAACCAGGAATTATATAGTAATTGATTGTGAGCTTGTTAATAGGTGGTCAGAGCTGAAGAGCGCTTTTGATTCAATACAATAACAACAAGGCTTCTCATAACTGAGAAACACTGCGTAATTCCAAATTTTTGTGTGTTTACTCATACTAATTACACACTTTTGTTTTGGTTCTTCAAATGGCCTTAATGGGCCCTAATAACTATCTTGGAATAACATATTTCTCCTGAATGCCAATTAGAGTGTCAGAATCCCAGCCTAAACTACCTACCCCCCAAATTTGCCCTTTCTGGGAAGTTCATTAAAACATTTAAATCAGTTCTCATAAATTTTAGAGTAGTGCATTTTTATTTCTGTAAATGCTAAGCACCACAAAGAGGTAAAGTGCTGTTAGTTGCACTAAATCAGATGTGTTGGATACCCATCAAAAAACAATTAGCACTCACTTTAAAATAGTGTGATAATGAATTGCATTAATTGTTAATGCTCCCTTTCAGTGTCATTACAGAACACATCCTAAATCCTTCCCTGTAGGAAAGCTAATTGGCAGTATGCACTGAGAAATGCAAGAAGGCTGAGTACAATTATTTGTTTGTAATGGCTCAAGCCCCATTACTTGTGAGACTGATTTTGCTCATGCTTTCACCTGCTGGTTTCTGCTCACTAACCGCATTGATAACTGTTTCCAGGAGCAGATGAAATAGAGCTTTCCATTCTAAACCAATTTGAAAGGGTTGGAGACTACAAAAACAAAATCAAATTTTTTTTTTTTTTTTTTTTTTGCTAGAGGTTTAAAGTTTCAAAGGGAAATAATAGATGTATTTAACACAACTTCTTTAATACAGTTGAGGCCTATCAAAATCTTTTGCAGATCCCTGGTTGACTCTGCTTGCACCCTGCCTGTTTGAATTTATGCTGGTCATCAAAATCAAAAGCCCGGGGAAACCAGTGAAATGTGAAAGAGAGAGGCTCCTGAAGGCATCTCCTCCTACGGAACTGCCAGATACAGCTTAGACATCTCTGCAAATCAGAGGTTAGTTATGGGGGAGGACAGACTGAATGATATTTGGAACAGGAAGGGAGGGTGGAGAAATGAGACACTGGATGAAGAAAAATAAAAACAAAAGGGGAAAAGGTTAATGTTCTAAGAGAAAAATACGTGCCGTGCTAGCACAGAGCTGTTGAACAGCCAGCAGATACCTTTAAGGCAAGGATTTCTGTCCCTTTGATTAGGCGGCAGAGGAAAGCCATGCAAAGTAAGTAAATAAGGTCTGTCTCTTCCTTACAGAGGAAGTACAAGGGAAATTCACCTGCCAGTGAATGCCAGCTGGCTTTATGGAGGGGAAGGACAGGTACATTCAGAAAACTGCCATAAAACGCCAGGGCCACAGGCTGCTCTGGGGGGTTGGCCCTCACAATCCCTCATGTTAAGCTGGTCCACTTGCCAGGACAGAATTGTTTACAGAGTAGATCAATATAATCTTTATTTAGTTGTTTATTATCATTTATTGGCTTGTATTAGCACACACAAAACCTCTCTGCCCCCTGCCTGCAGATCAGCCACCCTGAAACCACAGCTGTCAGCACCACAGCAAGACAGGTCTGCTTCACTGCTGACGGTGCTTTACACTACCTGAAGGCCCTGCACATTCTTGATCTGTGTGATTACCTGGACTCATCAGGTTAAATTGAGAGCAGGGTGTGAATTGGTTGAGGAAAAATGAGGCATGTTCAACAGGAGGTGGGCTGGCACACTGCCGAGCTTGTGGATGCACTGAAGTGGTTCCTGTATAACTCAATGGCGTTCCTGTTAATTTTGGAAAAAATGATACCTAGGAGACTAATGACCAAAGGAGACAGAGTCAGCAATAAGCAGTGAGCACTTCCTCCCCTGTGTACTGTGATCGGATTTTCAGGTGTGCTGCAACTAACCAGAAGTGATAAAGGCTTTAACAAAGTTGTGAGCAACACTGAAGCTCTGCACTGTCAGCAACACAGTTTGTGAACAGAGGGAAGGTCAGTAAGAGCTGCAGGTGTTCAGCATCTCTCAGGCTCTAGCTTGGATGCAGCTTTGGAATAAACTGTCCAAATTCACCCAAGGTCTTGCTCTTTTTCAGGCACGAAGAGCCATGTCTCATCTTGCCAAAAGTCAAATTTCTCCTGTGTAAAGATGCCAGGCACACATTGCATACAAGCTACTTTGCTATTCAGAGTGAACACAAGCATTACGGGAGAGGATTGGAGCTGATTGCTATTCAGATGTTGGCCTGGCAGAAAACTGTTTGTTTTCCACTTTGACCTAGTGCTATGGAGCCTCAATATGCTAAGTTCCTGCTGCTTTTGCAGCCTGAACTCAGTGTGAGCATGTTCTTATGGCTACACTGAAACAGACCAGAGAGATACCAACTCCTGTGTCTTACAACTGCATATTGCTCTGCTATGTAGACAGATTTCACTCCTCATAAATTTAAGGCTGTTTTGAGATGCTAATGAGAGCACTAGGGCATGTTTTTAAAATTCACCCGTTCTAGTTCCTCAGGCAGGAGACAAGAAATGGTATGTAAATGACACAATTTCCTTGCCTCAGCTTCATGAGGAACAATGTACTTGAAAGGTGACAGCAGTAGGTGATAGTATCTCGTTTTTCTCTAAGGACTAGTGGGCACTCAGGTATTTTACAGAGAGGTGAACAGCACTGATGGAAGAGCTTTTTGAACCAATGAATATTTGATTCTTGCATGGTTCTCTCACCTTTCCTTGCTGAAGGGGTATCCCAAGCGTGAGGATCTACCATTTCCCTGCAGTCTCAGCCCAAGGAGATGTAATTATTAGAACTATTCTTAGATCTAATTATAGATGTGACTTGTATGTTACCCTGAGATGTTATCTGTCCAAGTCTCTGCTGTACTTGTGCATCTTCAGTGAAAAGAAGAGAAACAGTTCTCAAAGACAGCTTGCACAAGAAACCCGTCCTTGTGTCCCTCTGAAAGGGCAGCCTTGCCGAAGGATATTTATTGAAAAAAGGTTTGGCTTTTTGTGAAACAGAGTTCAGAGGCAGTTTTATGGGGGTGAGGTGGTGAAAGGAAGGTGCCCACGTGGGGCTGTAGTGTCCCTTCCTCGCTAGCACAGCTATCTACTGAGCCATGTGGTCCCCACGTGCTCTTCATGCAGGCCATGCACTTACGTAAGCCAAGCCCACTCACTTTCTGAGGTGATTTCTCCCAACTTGTGCAACTATCCTTCTCGTTCTTCAGAGAAAACATGAAGTTTTTTCCGACTAAGACTGTCTCTCGTAACCTCCCAGGAAGGTGACGTCCTTGCTGAAAAAACTGGGTTGTTAGCAGGACAGCTTGCTGGGCCAGCGAGCCCTTTTCTGTGTTTGTTTGTACTCATGGTCCAAGCATGCACACTCTGGCTCTCTCAAGAGCACCAATAATACTTTGCCTTTTGACAGCAGCTGAGGGCAAGATCAGAACAAAATATGAAGCACATTCATTAAAGCACAGGACACAGAGTGGCAGGTAAACAAGCGGTGCAATTCAGCTTGCAAATTTCAGAGAGCAGCTCGCTCAGGATGCTAGTGCCCACGCTGAAGCTGGAGTGTTGGGATGGAACGATTTGTTTTACGCTACACGTGAGAAGCACAGGCTTTATAAATCAGATCTCTCCCACTAGATGACCTGGTGGCCCTGTGCTGGGGGTTTGTCCTCCAAGAAGACCCATGAGGGACCTTCAGCCTGACTGCCTGGTCCCAACAGCATTGAGGCTCTGGCTTCTACACTCACAATGCATGGTAAGGAATTCACTTGGAAATAAGAAATTGCATATTCATTTCATTCCTCATTGTGAAAAAATGAATTTCAGTTGGCTTTGCTCCCTCTCCTTTCTTGGATGGCTGCAGCAACTGAAAATGTTCTGCCGTAGAAATAACATCTTCCAGCAGATCGGACGGTACTGCCAAGCAATTATCAAGAGCCTTTGACATAGATGAGAGAGCTTAGCTGCACCTCCAGCAAGACAGACTCGTGTGCCTTCTGGGCTGCTTTTGATACCTCTTGCCACACCTTTTGACCATGTTTCAGCCAATGCAGCTATGAATTTATCACTGAGACATCACTCAGACTGTGCATCTGGCACCAGCAGATTGATCTGAGCCTGTTCAGCTCACAGAAAGGGAAATCAAAATGTAGGGTTGCTGTGAAAGATACGAGTGATTTGCCAGAAAATAAAGGAGCCTCAGTATGGGGAGAGTGGCTGGGGAAACTGATGCTGTGTGTGCCAGAGCTGAAACATGAGTTATAGTAAAAGTACTGTAACTCACTGAATGGTCATACAGCAGCTGTTTCCTTGTGATTGCTGCTTCACATCTAATTAGCCCTCAACAAGTTTTAAGATCATTCTCAGCTATGAAGAGCCTATATTTGAGTGGGATAAAGAAAACATTGTGATTTGCTTTTACAGGGCCTGAGGTGCCCTGCAAGCTCCACTGAAGTGATTGGGGACTGTAAGCAATCACCATCCTTTGAAAAGTCCAAAACTGAGCTTTCGGTGAGTAGATTAAGAACAGAGATCCCTGAGCCCAGCTAGGTCATAGGAGAGCTGATTTGGGGAGAGCCTTCTGTCATGCATGTTGCGAACTGAATCATGTAATTCTTACACTGGGAAGATTTTGCTCTTGAAGTTAGCAAAGTTGGAATAATTGTATTTCCCTGTTGTTTTTTGTTTGTTTGTTTGTTTGTTTTGTGTATTTCATTTTACCTTCAACCCAAGTTACAAAATATGGTTCCTTGAGCAGTCACTGGCCAACAGGATATTCTCCTTGTTATTAAATTTGGTCTCTGTAGGAATTTGTTAGCCTTTCTTTAAGTGCCTGGAATGAGATTACTGAGAAGCTCTCAGGAGAAAGAGTGGAAATCATTTCTGGGCATAAACGAAGGGTGGAGAAAGAGGAGCTTTGAGCTGAGGCAGTGGCTGTTCCCTGCTGTTCCCAGGAGGAAGGTGTCCGGTGCTGTCCTCAGCAGGACAGCTAGGAGCAGGAGGGCAGACCAGCAGCTGCTTCAGAGTAAGGCTGGCTGTGGAATGTAGTTCCTCCTCTAACAACCTCAGAGCAGCGGTACTGGTGCAGACCTGTGGTTCAAGGTCAGCACTGTCCATTAAGCACTAGAAAGTATTAAGTGCAGAGCTGGAGTAAATGAGACCGTCCTCTAGTTCTCTTTCAGCCTGTGCCTACTCTGGCTTCTTTCAGCTTAGCGGGGGTTTCTGTGCAATTGTTTGTCTGCTCAAAATATTCCAACGCATCTCTGCCTTTCAAGAACATATCCAGCCACAGTTAAAAGAATGTTGATGTTAAAAAGCAACGTGAAGACAAAGAGGTATCTGGAAAGTGTTGAGGATGGACTGTGAGTGCAAAGCTTCCCACAGGAACTGCTAGGAACAGAACCCATGGCTAAGTCGAGGTTGTGCTTTGGAGTAGGGCTACTTGGGTCGTTTCACGAGGGCTTGCTAACCAGGCAGGAATGCCTTTCTCCTTTACTCCCCTTTCATACTTAGTTTTAGGAGCAGATAATTCAGAAAACTTAATATCCATCCCATTCTTGCTTTCTCTTCTGTGCGCAGTGACCCCTATGTAGGTGTAAGCAGCATTTTGTACACAAAGAAAGAGGGCTTTTTCTGCTAGAGCATATCAATACAGAAAGTACAGAACAGGAAAGAAAGTCCTGAGTTTTCAGCAGGTTAAAAGCAACTTAAACATTAACAGATCTGAGAAAATGTATTTGCGTTTGCCACAAAAAAAAATGTTCACAGAAATGGAAGCAGTTATTCTGTGTGCAGTGATCGTTTTCTTAAGAGGAAGAAAACAAAAGAAAGTGGAGAGTGATCCTTTATGCTGTATTCTACCCTCCAAGCTGATTTCAGCAGGCTGTTGGACCTGAGGAAAGCTGATAAACCTTATCAAAAGTGGGCTGTGGTTGTACCTCAAATGGATCCATGTGCTTCCCAGCAATTATTAGCCACTGCCGTTGTACTGATTTCCAAGAATTTTGCCATCTATGAGATAAGAGACTGAAAATTACTCCTGCAAAATTAATTCATTTACTGAATGATTCCATGCTTTGCTGAACACTAAGGATACAAAAATGAGAGCTCCAGGATGGAAAATTGCAGATGCCTATCTTGGAAGATACAAAGGAGAAGGTGAACTTCAATTTTACGTAACTATGCCTTTTCTTGATCCTCTCTTTGATCAGGTAGCTTTGACAAGCTGAACCAAAGCAAGTTAATCTCCTGGGCTCAAAAGGAACAAGTATTTGAAGTCCATTTCTGCAATAAGATGTTGAGGAGGTTCCTAAATGTGTTACGGGAGATTATGTATGATGAAGGGAGTGAAGACTGATTTTTGTGCAATATTACTAATTTTACCTGGCTTTATTCTCCCTCACAGCCTTAAGGGTCAGCTTCAGAAGCTCTGGGATTATTTTGTGAGTTATGCGCGGCTCTTCCTTTTGTCTCTAGGCATCTGTCAGCTTTGGAAATCGATTTGTCACATTAGACCTGTAGACTTAGCACAGAAATCCTCCTAAATGTGGCAAAGTCTTTGTTGAAATCATAAGCAATTTGTCTTACAGGTGCTAACAGAGTCTGTCCTGATGGCTCCTCTGAATTTCCTCTCTGTACCTCCCCCTACAATGCAAAGCAGAGCAGGACAGAAAATTATTTCTATGTGTTTTTCAATAGTTGGTGTATCAACTGATGTCTGATTTTTCCACTGCCTTTTTAAAGTGACAAGCAGTCTATTTATATTGGGCATCTTTACAGAAGCTGTTTCAGCAGAAGCTACCATACTTAGCGAAGAGTAGATGAGAAAAGACTCCTGCTAACAGCTACCTCCTTCTAGAAACAACCACCCGTGGATTCTGATCCTTTTCACCAGAAGTGGCTGAAAATTGATCCAGCCTTCACGGAAATTTAGCCAATTCATGGGAAAAGAGAAAGCTGATGTGCTGCATTATTCTCTGTCTTTCAGATCCCCAGACATACTTCATGTCAAAAACCAGCTGTCAGTCTCTGTTGTTATTATTCACCACTTGCCTACGCAAAACGCTTAGGATCAGTGCCTGTGGAACAGGACCCGTGGCACTCAATAAGATGACAGTCTGCCTAACAAGAGGCTTACAGAGTGTAGAAATGACCAGTGGGTACAGATCTCTAGGAAGTATTGGAATAATGGGGGAAAAAGGCATACAGCAGGCTGCAGACACCCAAAGCAAGTCACTTGGAGCCCCCTTTCAACCGCCTTGGAGATGAATTTCCCAAAGCTGTAATTTTAAGCCTTATGACTGCCTCATGCATCCTTTGCCACACATATTTTAATGTATCCCAAAACTGAAAGTGTGAATCCTTTATTTCTGCACCTGCTTATTAAAATATGAATGGCTGGTTCATGTAAGAGTTCTGAAAAACTACCAGCTTACATCATTATGGGCAACTAAGATGTATCCAGACTGTTTTTAGTGTTACTTTCCAATCCTATAAAATTTTCCAACTGGACCCCTTTTGCAAGGGCAACCATTTCAAGCATGACAGTCACTTTTGTTTGTGCAGAATGGGTCTGCGTGAGATCTGTTACGTGTACAGAACAGTGACGGTAATTTTGCCAACAATACAGAAATGAAAGCTTCAAAGAAAATACGAGTGACGAATGTGCTAGAAATACAAAATACCAGCTGGCTGGTTCTCCCCGGAGGCAAACCTTATTTAAATTAAAAGGTCTGTCTCTTTAGGTGGCTTGTCTATCTGTCATGATCTGATAGTGTAACTAAATGGTCTGATTTCATTTTTCAGATGATAATTGCCTTGGCATTTAATCTCCTAAATCTTCCTGACACTTTTCTGTTCTTCTATTCTTAGGCAAGTTCTACATCTCCCAAATAGAGTGGTGTTTTCTCTCACACTGGCAGGCACCTAATGGCTGTCACACGGGGAAAATACCTGCTTAGAGTGGGAAGTAAGCGCAGGAAGGAAGAAATACAGCAGACAGGCAATGGGGCTTGAAATGTATGTTGGAAACCGTGCCTGAGGACTCTCTCCAGCACACTTTCCACAGTGAATTAATAACCATCTTTCTTTACAGCTCTCTTTGATGCCTGGGGAGGTGTTTCTGAGTAATGGGTGTCAGAAATACCCCCCAGAGGTTGACCCGATGCTAGCCCTGGCTGTCTCCTGGCCTCCTGTCCGTTCACCATCAGGCCTTCCCGTATGAAACCAGCTGTAGGACAGGGCAGAATAGTTGCAGGCATAGCTGTGGGGTGCCTTGCAGCTTTAGAATGGTGCCCAGCACCCTCCATAGTCTCGATCATGCCACTTCCTCTCTGGTTCTCAGTGATGATATGTCTGATCAGGCAGAGGAGGTGATTAAGGCTGCTGCTAACCACCAAAAAATACAGAGCTTGCAAAAAATTGTTTGTTACCAGGAACCAAAAAGGTTAATTGCCATGGCTTTAGACTGAGCATAAAAATATGCTACTGCTCTCAGAGGACTGGGTTAATTTGGCAAGTAGTGTGAATAGCTGAGGACTAAGCACACTGGTAACATGCTGCCCTTGACCTGTGCAGGATCTGCGCCATGAGGCAGCTTCTTACCCTTCATTATTTTGCCATCCTAGGTTAACGCATTTCACCTCTACCTGGCCCCCCAAATTTGTATATGGGGGTAGATGGCTTTTTACTGGGATTGTATTTGAGCCTTCTGCAGTCAGTAGGAGTCTGGCTTTCAGGTTCAACTTATATTTTCTTCAGCCCTCAAATTCTCTGTGCAGAAGCCCTAGGAGCATTTCATTTGTTGTCTTACATTACGTTTTGAAAAATGTTTGCTGCTGACAGGTGGCGTTTGTCATTCAGAACTGCTCAGCTGTTGTGTAAACTGTTTAGTAATGTAGCTGAATTCACAGTAGTGCTCAATTTTGGGCATCTGCAAATGTACTTTCCTTATTTTTTTTTTGTAGTAATATTATGCTGCTGTGAAGCTTGACGATCTGGATCATTTTTGAAATGACTCAGTTGGTGAAGCTGGATGATGAAACCCTAAAATCTGGCTCAAAACATGCTGTCAGTTTTACTTTTTAAAGCAAGCAAAATTAGTGGGATTGTTCCAGTGAAGTGCTGTTTTTTAGAAGTTGTAGGTAGGATATTAATGTTCAGGAAAGGTTTTTGTTTGTTTGTTTTTGTTTTTTTTTTTTTTAATGTCTGTTGCTACTGTTAGATGCATAAATTCCCTTATAGTTTTGTAGCATCATAAGCCTTGTCTGGTCACAGATGCTTAAATCATTTTGGAATCCAATACAAAGGCATTTTTGAACTTTCAGCCTGAAGCTTCAATGAAAGAAGAAAACAATGCAGGACTGGAATTCTGCATTTTGTCAGATCCTGCAGGAAACAGCTAAGTGTACTTTTCACATCTGTCAAGGCAGGCTGGCCTTGACCGTCCCCATAGATAGATTGACAGATACAGATCCTGGAAATTTTTGTACGTCACAGTGATAGGAGTCTCTGATAACAGTGGGCTGTCGTTTCTCTGCAAATGTATCCTGACCCCTATTTGCCATCGTTAACAACCACTGGTTTTACAGCTTCTGGGTTAGCTTAGGGCCTTTCTCTGCAGAGCAGCTGACGTGAAGATTTAGGTATGTGAGATGTTTATGAATGTGAGGCACTAAAGGGATCTAGGGATCTTCTGCCCATCTGCTGCCTTTCTCGTGCCAGCAAAGACATGAGGATTGGAAAAGGAAGCAAACACGTGGGGTTGTGGGGAAGGAAATGAAGAAAATTTATTGCAAGTCCTCTCTCTGTCCTATTCCCACTGCAAAGAAATGCTAGTGGGGAATACTTTCATCCCTTATGTGATGGAGGAGGTGTGCACAGTAACTGCTAGTTCCGCTCACAGTTCTTATCTCATTTCTTAGCAGTTCTGCCTGGAGCTGCCCTGTGTGCAGGCAGTGAGCTATCAATTTCCTGCTGTAAAACAAAAGGAGTGTAAGAATAAATTTCATTTTGTGCAAGCCTGTTAGTCATCTCTTAGTGGATTTTCCCTCCTGACTAGCTTTGGTGTAGCCTTTGGCTTCTCTTTGCTGGTTTTCTCCTGCTTCTCCCTTAGTGACTGGTAACAGTTCCCAGTCGGCTGTGCTGCAGGGAGGCAACCTTCATCCTGGGGCAACAAGATGCTGTTGATTGTCTCTCAGCTTTACCAGGGAGTTTGTACTGAAATTCAGGTATTTCTTTTCATCAAACTGGAGTGCACTGGGGAAGTTCAGTCTCTCAGCCAGCCTGGGATGGGACCATTGCCCTGGGTGGCAGCAATAAGTCAGTGGAAGAAGCCGGGCTGCGGCAGCTCGAATTTTCAGAAATGCACACTGCTTTTGCTGCCTGAACTCAGAAGCTCATGGCCAGACAGGTAAATACAGGAGCTCATCATATTCCCACAGCTTTTGAAGTTGCTCCGCTCCCTTCAAAAAGCATCAAAAAAGCCACGACATGGAAATGTTAGTTGACAACCCAGTTCTATTAAAATCAGTTCAAACATTTCTGCTGCTTTCCTCTGCTCCAGCTGGGGTCTGCAGTGAAGATTTCGACCACAGTCTGTTGCATGCTGATCCATTTGATACTGCTTTCTACTGCTCAGCTTTTTTGTTTAGGAAATTTGTCTGCTCATTGTAAAAGGTAACAGCTTAAGTTACGTAGGATGCTCCAGAAAGCCTAGGTTGCTGTTGGGACCTTGCTTCTGTAATTTTTGGGGGCATTCAGTTATCTTATACCACTTTAAAAAAAATCTGAACTTTGACTAATTTTCCTAAAGATTCTAGTTTTTAGAAAGATATTCTGTTGATTGAAAATGATTGTTGCTTTCACTGCGAATGTAGAGAAAGAGAAACTTTAGAGGCAGAAAAACAACAGCCAAGGCAAATCAAGGTGAAAGCAGCGTGGCATATTCCGAGTGCGTGGCCATGCAAGATACAAGCCCAGCCCGCAATGTCTGCTTCTTCCTTTCCATCTGGAGGATTTTAGTCTAGCAGCAGGATCCAGCAGAGGTTCATTGTAATGTGTTTCCATCCTAAAATGCTCCCCTAAATACCCTTCCTCCAAAAGGCAGATTGCGTTTGTGGATCAGCTTCCTAATGGGGAGGATGAGATGTTTGTATTGAGAGCATTTCTGCTGTTGCTTCTGTTGCTTTATTTTCAGCAGGCCTCTGAGCTCCTGACTAACAAAATACATCATCTGTCATACTCTGAATTTATTTTTACTGCAAGGAAGAGCAATGCAGTATGATGACCAGCGCAGGGAAGCAGCCGCCAGACTGTTTCTGTTAATTGAAGACACTGATTCTGCATTTCTGATGGATTATTAGCACACAGTCCACAGTGATCACCTTCCAGATCACCACACGCCTCAGTGACAGAGGCTCAGACAGCAGCATCCCATCTTTATGCCCTGCAGTACTTCTCCCAGTCTGGGGGAAACAACCCCTGAAGTGATAGTGCATGTTACCAATCAGCTGGAATAACAGAGCCACCCAGTGCAAGGGTGGCTCATCTTCACGACCTACCTGGCTGACTCTAGCAACTGCAGCGTGGTGTTACGTACCAAACGACAGCAGCCTTACTCAGAAGCCAGTTCAATTAACACTGCTGCAACCAGCAAAATAGCAGACAGCTGCTCTGCAGGGGAGGGAAACGGAGGAGTGAGCTGGACTCAGGTGTTGGTACTTAACAACTGGCTGGCAGAGGGGCATTTCATCAGCCCGGTGGTGGGAAGCTCATGATCACAGATTAAGTCCCAGCATGGTTCAGACAGGGAAACCTGCCTCTAGTCATGGTGGATGTGGGAAGCATGCTGCTGTTTTGAACTGATCAGTGTGCCGTGGTATTGATTGGTGATAGTGTGTTCACTTGTCATTTTCAGAAAATTCCTCTAATGTGAGTTTACTGGGAAAATAGTATTGTTAGTTTTGGGCTAGAAGCAAAATGAATATTCTTGCAATACATACATATGAAATTTTGTTTTTTAGCTTTAAAACACAGTTTTTGAATACTAGAATTTTGCTTTCTAAACCAGTATTTCTTTAGTTCTGCATATCTGGGGAAGATCCCAAATTTTTAAATTTTGCTGAAATTACCCAGGCTTAATTTTGTCTTATATGACATTACAAATAATAAGTTGATCAGCAACCTGTTAAAATTTCAGGGTTGCTTTCCCTTAGATTTTGAGAAAAAATGAATGAAGTCTTATTCATGCTCTCTCAAAGTGTTTTGTAAAGCTTCTCTCATTGACTCCTGCTTATGAACAGGTAAAACAATGGGCTGGAAGCTGCTGGGCAAAACTCTGTTGTGCTGAACCCGGGGCAAGCTTCAGCAACACAAATGTGATGTCAGACCATCACTGTAACCAGTATATCTGCAGTCACTCAACAGGCCAAAAGCAGGGTCCTGATCTTGGGCATCTCAGGTACCAGCTTTTTCTTGAACAACTCTTTTTCATAAATCATCTCCCGGGGACTAAAAACTCCCTTCATTGTCAGTTGGCTGTATTTGAGACAGACAAGGCCCTTTTCCATCTGTGTGATTTTTAGCCTGTATCCAAAGGTTTTGCTAGTAATACTATAAATCAGTAAGCACCGTGTCCAAGAAATGGCACATTTCTTGGAGTCTGAGTATGGTGCCACCCTGGGTGTGGTTGAATGAGAAGAGCTTTGGGCTTTGGCCCCACTCCTGCAGCTCCCTTGGCAGGAGTTGGTTGCAACCTAGGCAGACCTCAGCTGCACCCAGTCCTTACCAGCTTACTGTTTTCCTTTAAATGCAATTTTCTCTTAGCTGGAGTTATGCTACATATACTTTTAGCAAAATGTACCTCCCTGCTTGGTAGAAAGAAGGATTAAAAAAATGTCGGTGTCTTTTCAAGTCTCACCTCATTGCTCTGCCTTACTTTTATGCTTGGAAAATCCCATCATTTTCAGGATGGATTTACATCCTTGAAAGCACACTTAAGCACATGGCAATATATCTCCAGTCATGTATCTCATGAGAGAAAGAGGTTTGGATGTAACATTGAGGATGACTTCACCTTCTGTTATCTCCATATGAGCGCATTACTTGCTGTTTCCTAATTATAGGGCAAAAACATTAAACAGGCGTTGTTACCCGCTATTAACTAGCACAATTATTTATCACGTGCCACTCATTTTTCAGCCTTCAGCACATGAAAGAAGTGGCACAAGGATGGGCACAGTGACACAGGAGGGAGCCCCACAGCAGCGGGTGCTCATGTTTGAAGCTGCAGACTCAGTGAACTGCTGGTTGGGTGCAGGATGGTGCCACGGCTGCTTCCTGCCCCTTTCCCTCTGTTTTCCCTGTGGGCATCTCTGCCCTTTATCTGCAGAAGCTGCTGCTCAAGAAATATTTGTCCACCAAAATGTTCTCCATTATTGATTTGGTTACAAAAGCCATTTGCATTTTCGATCGCTGCAAGGGTGTGGAATGTCTGTATCTGAAAGAGGAGACAGAGAAGAAGCTCTCTTCAGATGCCTCCTAAGTGTGATGATTTTATTGCTCTTTATTTTTTTATTCATCCTCATGAAAAACTTCTTTATACTTGCCTTCTTGCTTTTTTTCCCATCCCTCTTTTCTGAAAATGCAAGGGAGCTCATCTGTACTCAGGGGTAAATACAAGCATAAACTCACACCCCCTGTTCATGTAGCACTGATGAAGTGAAGGTAAACTGAAATTATAGCAGCAGCCAGAAACCACTGAATGCTTTGGGGCATTTTTAAGTTTTCTTTTTATTTTGAGTGTAAGAGCACGTCCCACTGTAATTGGCTGGTTCTTGAGTTAGTGGCCGTTAATTTCTGTGCTTCTTAAGCCTTGTTCATTTGGACATTCATCATATGACTCGTTATCGTGCATTAAACACTTTTGTCTCTAAAATAATGGCTCAGCTATTATCAGCCACAAGACTCCCAATTCCCAGTGTAGTTCAAAGACTGGGGCAAAAGTGAAGTTCTCCTGGGATGAAACTGAACACTTAGAGGAAGGTTTGCAGTGAAAAATATTTGTCTTGTTTGTGTCACAAAAAAAAAAAAAAAAACACGTGCCTTTTCATTTCCAGACAGTGTTTCAGTATCCACGAAGCAGTGAAGGTGCAATCCTTAATCACCCCAACTAGTGCTGATGGGAGTGGGTAAGGGTCCACAGAGAAGCCAAGGATGGTGTTTAAATGGATAGGCTCTATCTTGCAATTTTGGGTGCTGATGCTACTCAGGGCCAAAGATTGGATGCTCTACATGAAGGAGAAGATAGGGGACAGGGAGTGGGGACAGAAGGAAAGAGCAACTGAAAAAATGTAAAGATACTTCTGCATTTTCTCCAGGCTAGCTTGGAGCCTCACCTTAAATCAAAAATAGGCTGTATAGACACCACAAAGTCTGGTATGGTGATCAATCAGGCCTGTCATGAAGACAGCGTGGGAGGCTAATCCCATGTGAGATGGCCCAGGGCTGATCTGAGCTTCAGCTGGGCCCTGCAGAGGTGCACGGGGCGGCACTGGTTAGTCCTGCCCTACTGCTTCTGCTGTGGCAGGTGAGAAGGAAAAGGGGCACCAAGCAAACTGATCAAAACCAGAGCTCAGAGGAGAGGATGGAAGAAAACAGCTGGAGCCTGAGGAATGGGGACTGTAGGATTTGGTTTGGCTTAGATGCAGCGTCAGTGCATTGTACAAACACGTAGCAGAAGATGGCTTGCTTGCTGTTTTTGTTAATGTAAACTCTTTTCAGAAGATAAATATCTATGTTTAATCCATCACAGTACTAAAGTACATTTTGCAGTAGTATGCCATGCATGCCTTAAATTAACACTGCTGGGCACTGCTTACCCCCTGCCACCTCCAGCCAGGTCAGGGGCACTGCAGGAGCTCCTAGCTCGGGCAGAAGATGGCCCTGCCTGATGCCTCTCTCTTCCTTTTACGTTTGTTCTCCTAAAACAGTTATTAGAAATAGCCATGCAAAAAGGCAGCTTTGATTATTCTGCTTGCAGGCTAGGGCAAGTGGCTGTCTAAGGCTGGCTGGCTGTCATGGTGGGCACAGCATGTGTCATTTCTCAAGTACTTAAGCACACAATGCTCTAGGAGAAGTCACAGGCAGCATGTGTGATCTTCAGTGTGTCAGGAACAGGGCAATCTATGCAGTGGGGTCAGATGCGGTATTGAGTCACGTAGATAAAAGGTTTCTTTAATCAAGGGATCTGCCAGAGGCAAAATACTGCTTTTGTGCTTTTGACATTCTCCTAATTCAGCCGAAGAATATTGGCTGTTTGTCAATTATCTCTCCTTCCCCTATTTATATGATACATGGTGTTAACCCCAGATGAGTTTTCCTTTCCCTCTCCTCCTCCCTCAGAGCAAGGGAGACTTAAATACAGGCTTGTATAAAACATGCCCTGCAAAAGCAGTGTGCTAGGACAACATAGCCACCCACTGGGTGCCACTTTCCTGCAAAAATGACTTCTCTCCTTCAGAAGCAAGAGGCCACAGTCACTGAGATAAATAGGTAAGCCAGGCTGCGGTACCTCCTTAGGCTCAGCATTGCACAGAAGTGAAGCTCAATGGGAGGCATCCCGTAAGAGCTGCAGTATGTTGTAAGCTGGATGGGAATCCTGGTTTTGTACAATTTATTTTGTAAGTTGTTCACCTTTGTGGTGTTACGATGATGACTTTGGTGTGGGGAATTCTAGATGTAGGTGAAGGCTGTGTGCGATGAATGTTGATGAATGTATACTTCAATTATTAAAAATCTTTCCAATATCCAGGGCACTCTGTGTCTGCAAGGAGCTGCCACTTCAAAGCAGAGGCCGTATGAGACTCCAGAGGTTTCCTGAGCCCAAGCAGTTATTGATGCCAGCTGGAGCTCTGGAGAGGCATTTTTCTGAGTCTGGCCAAACACACACACACACACAGACCTGCCTGCCAGGCCCACCTTTAAGACAACCCCCCAAAACACCAGCCTCTTGCCACTGGAGCACAGCTTGCTTCTCCAGAGCACAAGGTTCAGCTCACAGCCCTTTTCTACTGAGTTTCTGCCATCGGTCCGTGCCTCTACCAGCTTTCTTACAGATTTCTTGGACCAGCAACTGCAGGAGCAAGCCAGGGCCCCGAGAGCACCTACAGCTTGTTACCTTGAACAGCTTCACCTGGGGCTCACTCACACCTGCTGGCTCTAATTAAGATCAGACCTGGGCACCTAGAACCTTCTTAGAGCTGTTGTGCTGTTGCTTCTCTAGCCCTGTCTCTGGGATGGACCTCAGCCAACTGAGGGGTGTAAGTCTCTTTTCTTTAATTGCTTTGTTTGTTAATTTTCTCCTGTTTCATCTGCTGCAGCAGTAAAACTTTGTGAAGAATGTGACATGAACCTGGTGGGGGAAATGTCCTTTTTCTGATAACTTGCCTGATGGCCTTGTAGGCATTTAATAAGGTGCATCAAAGAGAATTGCATGGATTGGTTGCTAGTGAATTGTGAGCTGTTACCTTTTTGTAACGTGTCTGGAATCCCACGGTAATGCACAGTGCGTGTTATGGTCCCCTTAACTGGGTCACTGCAGTGCTACCCAGCATGTTGTGCAGCAGCTCAGCTTCAGCAGCACAGGGTTTTAGTGATAGTTCACTGATAAGCCCTAATTAGTCCCATTTCATTGAAAGAATCTGCATTAGCTTGAATTAAAGGAAGCAGGATAGCCTGTGTGAGTTCAAGAGGCCCTATTGTGAGCATGATGTACACAGAGCAGTGTGTGTGGGGGGAGTGTTGATGTGTTTTTTGGGATGTGGGAGAGGTGTGTGTGTGTTTGTGTGTGCCATGGCAGATTTCTGGCTGCCCATCTGCAACACAGAGACTCTGGTCCCAACTCAGAGTTGAGGTGAAGGTTAGGTTAGTCGTTCACTTCTGTAAATCGCTTTGGGTAAATGTGCAGTATGTGATTAAGGTTTAAAGTCTGGGGATCTGAAACTATTAATCTGCGGTGCTAGGAGCCATGAATTGATGAGAAGCATTTACAAAACTGAAACTGTGGCAAAGATGGCAAAAGACGCAATGCAACCTGCTAAGGAAAAGGTGTGGGGTTTTTTTTGTTTGTTTTTGTTGGTTTTTTTTTTTTTTCCATTGGGCCCTAGGGTGCCAAATTGTTCCCTAATGCAGTCTCCTGTGGTTTTTCTTGATCAATGTCTGTAATTATGGACTACCTTACTGCATTCAGACATGAGACACTGTTCTTCTTCTCCAGTGTGTCTGGCAGGAGTCTGATTCCTGAGCATCAGAGATCTGTGGCTGACCACTGTGGTCAGAGCATGTGCAGAGCTGGGCTGAAATGCTATAGTAATCATCTGTGGGTTATTCATATTTACTGCAGCTCTGTTGTCATGAGGTTCTCATGCAATGCCTAAATTCAAGGAGAATAAAAACTAGCAGATCTTAACTAATTTATTGGTAAGGGATTTGGATGAGAGACTGGATCGAATTAGTACAAACTCCCACTCCTCTCTCTTCTCTCACTCCCTTCTGGAGCTGATTTAAAGACAAAGCTGTTGGTGTAACAAGGGCTTCCTAGTTTACTTCTTATCTCTGCAGTTCAGCTTCGGTGTTTTCTGAGTGGTTCTTTTACATCAGTATGAAGACTCAAACAAAGTGGTTTGTTCATGTCAATAAGAAAGAGGCACAGAAACTAAAGTGAAAAATGTCCCCAAAATTCTTTAGAGAGGCTTAAAATTTGCTGATGGAGGTGCACTTTTCTCCTGTAGTACAGGAGCACAGGCTGCGTGTGGCTGCTGTCCTGGCAAAAGAACAGACGAACCTACAAAGTAAAGGTCACGCCTGGTAATGGCACCTGAGCAGAGAAAATGGGGAAGAAGGTGGCCTCCTCTCTGAGGCACTTGCTTATGAAGCCTGGAGCAGAATTAAAGAAGTCAAAGGGATTTTTTTTTTTTTTTTTTGCTGTGCCTTCTTGAAGAAGCAGATGACCTTGCACCCCCACTTCTGTGAGATGTCCACATGGTTTGAGACAGTGCTGTGGCAACATTAATGAATGATGTGGAAGTTGGGCTCAGCTAAAAGTAGAACTGCATGCAGATATGTGCTTGCAAATGTTTCATACAGACATGAGTACAAACAAGGTCAGACCTCTCTGCAGAGGCCACGCAAACCAAAAGGAACAGCAGTGTGGGGAGGGGGGAAAAAATTCTAATATCTGACAGTTGACTGATACAAAGCGACACCTGATAAGAGAAGAATTGCACCCTTTGCTGCTGCCAGCCGGCACCACACAACTGGAGAACTAATTCTGCAAGCTGCTGTGCCAACGCTGGGGCTGGCGTCCAGAAGCATTGAAGCAAGGAGCACAAATCTGGTCAGACAGCATCACTGAAGTCATCATGAAACATGAATGAGGCTGCGCTTGTCCTGCACACACCCAGAAATGCTCAGTGAGGAATGTTTTTACTCACCAGTGCCTCCACTGAGGAGAAGGCTTTGCTCCATACCTTGCACGGGGTAGCACCTTGCAAGCCCAGGGTGCTATAAGCACTGTCTGCCATGTGGTGTTTGCTTTTGCACAGCAGCGAGCAATGCACAAGATCAGCTGGGTGAGAGTCAGAGCAATGCCACTTATTTAGCTGTGGAACTGTGTGTTATTTCAGACTTGCAGATCTCTGCCTCCTCCTCCAGGAAGCCACGATGAGCAGGAGCCTAACCTGTTGCGCTCAGAGACTCTCTGTACGTGGGCATGCCTTTGGGCAGCTGCCCTCAAGCTTTGCTTCAGCATGGGGTCAGTCAGCACATTTGCCCAAACATTACTTCATAATATGTATGTGCCTGTCCACGTACTACGTGACTGTTGAGTGTTAAAAATTCACTCCTCACTATGCTCTTTCTAAGGAGTTAAGTGCTGCAGAGCTTCCTACAGTAGAAGAAATAGTAAATAAATAAAATACTAAGCTTTGGAAACCATGAGTGTTTGCAGCCTGTTGCAACAGTGCTGGCCAGTACATCCCATCCCTGTCCTTGAGAAACACCTAATCACATGAGCAAACCTACTCCTGGCTGTTTATTCAAAACTGAAGGTTTGAGACTGTTAATATTGCTGTAAAAAAAAAAAAAAAAAAAGACGTTAGGCCAAGAGAGACTTTAATAAGAGAGATAGGGAAGAGGATATAAGTGCTTTCCACAGCTCTTGTACCCATCAAATAATTGATAAAAGGGCAAAAAAATCTCCAAGGGACTCTGAAATCAATGTGCAGATCACTCTGTAGATCAGGAAGGGCCTCTAAGCACACACTGTGAGCGTGGTGCTTTAGTTGACTGACAGTGTGGAAGTACACAAGACAGCAGCAGCGTGGGTGTTCATTGGATGGACATGTGCTGTCAGGCTTTTGGTTTGGTAACTAGCAACCTGATGTTTTTGGAAGTGCTTAGTGCCCTGGTGGTTCCTGATGGCTTCTGTCATAATTATTAGCTGTTCAACACCTTGAAAATATTTTTCAGTCTTGCCCTGCGTTTAGAAATCAAAGTGTTGGCAGCAGTTTGGCAAGCACTCCCTGGCTGAACCTGTGGGCTGACGCTGAGATCCCAGTATTGCTGTATGGACTGGAGGCAGGCATAGGGGCAGACACCTGCCCAGAAATGGGGTTTCCTATGAGGACTTTCTGTGCTGATTTGCCATGTGTCATTCAAAAAGACTGCTCCAAAGGGCTCTAGCTACTTCTCTTCATATCCTGCTCCTCACGAGAAGCTTCCAGCCTCGGTGCTCTGACTCTGTCGCCTATAGTGGAGAGAGACAGATAAACCATGAGGCTGGCAGGCAGAGATGCCAGAGACAGTATTAATAACAAAGGATGGTCTGCAGTGCTTTAGCAGAAGAGAACAAGGAACCAGTGCCTGGTTGACAGCTTTTGGTCATTTGTTGGTCTTTCATATATTCCAGACAAAAAAAAATGAATAATGGTGAGTTTCTTAACAGAAAGTGAAGCCAATAAAAAGGAAGACAGAGGCTGGTAACTTACTACAGAATATTTTACTACAGTCTGACTGATAGGATCTGTTGCTAAGGTTGTTAAATATTTCCTTTTACAATTCTCTAATTGGATCTGCATATAAAGTTCAACCAAGCTTTAAGTATCTGGGATGAGATTCACAGTGGGAAACTCTACCTTGGACCAAAAATTAGATTTAAAAAAAGAAAATCCTAAGTAATTTGAAGCCAATTGTATTTACTGTTTTTTTTTTTTTTTTTCTTTGAAGACTCTTTATTCTATGTAAGGCCAAAGAATACAGGCATTCTCTTGCTGATGGGCCTCAGCTTTCTGTTGAGATAGCTGAGTTGAAAGCTCATGCTGTCCTTGAACACTTTGAGATCTACTGATGAAAAAGAGCAAAATAAGACTTAGAAGGTATTCAGTCCAATTTAGATTTTCCTCTGTGTATGGAGTTAAAGCTACAATGAATTGTAATGCAATTATGGATGCTGTGGCTCCTGGGTGCCTGGTTTGTGACACTGTTAATCAAATTGGAGATGGAGCGCACTCAGCTGCAAGCCAGAGCAATTTGTTATACAAGGCAGAGATGCAAATAGTTATTCTTCTGGTGTCTCTAGTGGTTATATCTCCTCCATCAAATGATGAGGAATGGAATTGTTAATATGAACTCACAAATTTTTGAAACAAAAGTTATGGATTTTTTTGCGCCTCAATGACAAGTTGTGCAACTGCATATTTATTTTGAAATTCTTAATGATATTTAAGATTCCCTAGTATCTTCTTGGCATTGTTCCCTCAGTAATTTGGACAGTGAACTAAATTTGTTTCTTGCAGTCCTGTCAGAAGCTTATATTAAGATAGCAGAGATAAGATATTAAACAGAAGCCAGTTATGTGTTTCAGTATGATAAGGAATTCTCAGTGTTTCAGATCTTAAAACTGGAATTAGAGTAAGAATTCTGTCATTCTGTACGAGGCACTGCAGGATCTCATTGGTTTTATGGAGAAGTGTCTGATGGTAGTGAAGGCAATTAACTATGATGTGGAATTTCCTGTATTTCATAATTCCAAGTGAATTGGATCTCAGTTGTTTGGGCTTCTCAGTGAATAGCATCCACAGATCTTGCACGTGAAAGAAGCAGACGGCAAGCTTTGAACTTTGTCACATCTCAGTGTAGAACTGGACATAAATGTTTGTGCTTATTAGCTGTGTATTTAATGAATGCCACTTCTTCTGCTGCCGTCCTTCTTTAATGCTGTGGTACCAAAACTGTGTTTCCAAAAGGTAAGTAGAGGAACTATGACATCAGTTTTTTTTTTTTTTTTTTTTTTTTTTCCTTTTTCCTCTGAAAATGATCTCAAGCAGAGATCTTACAATCAGTGTTTTCACATCCATTGCACAGCGAGGTGTAGCATCTCAAGTGTCTCAGGAAGCCCTGAACTCAGAGCTACCCCTGTTGCTTTGCACAAGTTTGTTGCTTTCATAGAATCACTAAGGTTAGAAAAGACCTCTAAGATCATCCGGTCCAGCTGTTATCCCATCACCACCATACCTTGCGAAAGCATGTCCCTGAGTGCCACATCCACCCGTTTCTTGAACACCTCCAGGGAAGGAGACTCCACCACCTCCCTGGGCAGCCTGTTCCAGTGCCTCATCACTCTCTCAGAGAAGAAATTCTTCCTAATATCCAACCTGAACCTCCTGTGGTGCAACTTGAGGCTGTTACCTCTTGTCATCCCCATCAGACTTATGCTCCAGAGCCCTCACCAGCTCCGTTGCCCTTCTCTGGGCACGCCCCAGGGCCTCGATGTCTTTCTTGTAGCCTAGTTTTCTCACGAGTCATGAAGATGCTGAAATAATCCCTCATGAAACACTCAGGGCGTTGTGGAGCTCTCAGGGAGGTGGAGACCCGTGCAGTGGAGCCTTAGAAAAAGTATGAGGTTGTGAAGTCGAACACAAAAAGCTAGGATCAGCCTGTGTCTAGAGTGAGTGGGAATGGGGCATAAGAAATCTAACTAAACTTGATTTGAAGGAAAAACAATGTAACAATTACTAACCTCAGAGTTCAAATTTTTGGCAAAATTGTAAATAGGTCAAAGGGAGGTTCTTTTATATGAGATGTCAGACATTCTTTGATAGGAAGTGTTTGTACCTGAGCTACTTAAAACTGAGTTTCAGTGAATTATTTTATGCAGTATTCATGAAATATTCACACTGACTGACAAAATAGCTTTCTCTGGCGTTTTGGTTAATGTCTGAAAGACTTGGCAGAGGATGACAAATGTCAGACCTGAGCTGAGCTATAACACCTCTAGAAAGATGCTGTGGAAAATGGTAATAGCTGTTGTCCTTTTTAGCACCTTTCATAGAGAGTGGGGTGAAACATCCTTGAGGTTCTACAGTGCGCCTACTTCTACAAAGGGGAAGGCTTATTCTAAGAGAGGGGGAAACTGGCAGAAGGTAAACTCAGCTTCACACTGGAAAGGGGCAGAAACTTGCACCCTGCAGAGGAGGTGAGGGGAAACAAAGGGAAGGAGCCGAGGGCAGGGAAGTTGCAGAAAACAGTAGGTGCAGATTTACAGATTTTATTATTGGCAGAAAGGAGCTGGAGACCCTGAGGAACAAATCTGGTTCTTCATAAATATAAAAGACATGTAAATCACAAGCACAAAAATGCGTTGCAGCAGACAAAAAGGGTGGGAGGGAACAGAGGGCTGTTTCGGCAGTGGTTTCTGCACGGATCACCAGCTGTCCCCAGTCCCTTTCTGTGCAGCGGTCTCCGCATAACAACACAAGGGTTTCTGACTATTTGATTACCAGGAAGATGTTGACAGGTTGGAGGATATTCTGGGAAAAGGAATAATTACTTTGATGTGGTTGGGGGTGTGGGGAGGAAATGGACATAAGCTGAAGACCTGGGGGAAAAGAGTGGGAGGCAGATGCCAAAACCCAGAACAGGCCACCAGATCTGGGTCTGTTCTGGAGAGGAACATCCTCCTTGAATATAGTCAGTATTTTCTTCACTACGTGATAATGTCAAACTACTTACAGCTTCTCGTATCTTCCTACTTGCTTTTCTGTCATCACTGCATCTATTTGAAATCGTCTTGAAGACGAAGTTATTTCCTGGAGGAATTCTTGTGTGTTTTCACCCCAGCAGTTCATCGTTCTTGTCTGCTATGCTCATTGTCAGGAGGCAGGTGTTATTCCTTGTATGTGTACTGAGTTATTTAAACTACCCTCTCTTTTTTTTTTTTTTTTTTT
>VXAV01001894.1:75925-105525 GCA_013399715.1 Alectura lathami
TTTTTTTTTTTTTTGCAAGGGTATGTGGCTGATAAGCAAACACAGCAGTATAAACTGGGTAGACTCATAACAAAGGACGCAGGAAGTAAGACAAATACTCTTTAGTCAAATGTTGGGGGCCACTAAAACTACAGGTGTCGCTTTGATGAGGTTCAGCCTAGACTTCGTAACATAAAAAGAGAGAAGCAAGATGAGTAGGAAGGTTATGGAATACTCAAAGGGGAACTGTCCAACTATGCAATTTATTTTATTTTTTATTTTTTTAAGAAAAAACCTCCCTGACTTAGAGGAACTTGTGTCTGAATATGTTACCGTGAACAGCACTAGCCATGAAAGGGTGATTGTGATGAAAGATGCCTTGTGCCATCAATAACACTGTATATTTGTAGGAATTACTGCATCTTTACATGCGGAGTGGCTCTGGCTCACCCTTAGATTTGACTGAGCCCTGCTTCAGAAGCAGCCAATACATCAAGAGAAGGGGAAATACAGTGTGCTGGTGTGGGTGTGCTGCTCATCAAGTGCATCAGGCTGTGGCCTCTGCAGAGGGGGAATGGGAAAAACTGCAGTTACCTGAACGGTTGTGCTGTTTTTTGCGTGCTGGACGAGGCAAGGCAAAAAGCGTGGTGGCACAGCAATTGCTGTGATGGATCAAATGCAGAACAGGTCTGCCTGAGGGACAGGTCGCTCCCAAACGACAGCAGGATGTGACTGCACCAGGTTAAGCTCTTCTTGCCTTACGCAGCCCTCCAGCACTGCATCACCACAATTTGGACCCCAGTATGTGCAGAACAGTTTGGTCTCATGCTGTGAAGTGTCGCTGGGGTGGCTTGCAAAGTCTCCTAAGCCAAGAAAATAGCCCTGCAGCTCAAAAAGCAACCTGCAGGATGTGTTCACCCACAATTGAAACAAAGAACAGGGAGGGCAGCCTACAAATTTTCCTACTGAGGAGCTGCAGGAGCACAGTAAGCCTGGTGGCTGTCGCCCATGCTGCAGTGACCCAAAAAGTTGAGCAGGAAGGAAGCAGGGGCACAGCTCTGTGCTATGCTCACACAGACGAGCTCTTCCAGGAACCAGGGGTACCAGCGCACTGATAGTGCCAAAATGCAATCCCTGTTTATTTCCTTATTTTACCCCTTCTAGGGTACAGTAATACCACGTTCTGCTGAACCCAAGGGAGCACACTGGGACAGTGCATCTGAAATCGGTGTGTACGATCAGGCACATTTTCCACCCTGGAGCTATGCTTGTTTGCAGTATATGACATTACCTTGGAGCTGGCTGGACACAAATTGGCAGTTAAGCATAGCTGTGGGCTACTAGATTTTGGTGCACAATTGCAGTAAATAATTTGGAGTAATTTCTTTTGCTATTTTGTTATGTCAGGTTTTTAACATTTGTAAGCCATTTAAAATGGAAAGACATACTGGGGAGTTGGTTGTAAACATGCCTCAAGATGCCATTTGAAATAATTGTGGTGCTTCAACCCTGCACAAACCTTTCACAGTGAGGAGATAAATACACTTCATTAAAACAGGAAACATCCGCAGCGAAGGCCAACATCCCAACATCTAAATGACTGCAGGAAACAAAAATCACTTCTTTCAAAATTCACTGCTTTGGGTGAATACAGAGCATCCACCCCAGCAAAATTTTACCTGAAGGGCTAGATACTGAACTGAAGAGGAACTGACAGTGTGTGAGATTCACAGGAAAAAAAAATTACCAATGCTAATAAATAGTGTCCTCTCTGATGGTGGTAGCTATACTTTATATAAACTTTTAATGGCATTTTTTTTTGCAAAAATGTCTTGTACCTGTAAAAACAGGTAATAATGAGAGTAAAATGCAGAATTCTCAAATGAGGTTATGGATTGTGGGTCAGGCTGCGAAAATTGGGAAGCTATAGAAGTGCTGTGGAGGTGACAAGAGCAAGGTTGGTAAAGCAAATGCAGCAAAAAAAAACGTGGAAGGTTGCTAACAGAAGCTGGAAAGAGGTTGAGTTTCAGAAAGCAAAAGATAGGGTCAAAACAGAGCGTGTATGATCTTAGAGCAAAGAGCACATGGACGAGGTGGAGGGGGGTGTACTAAATATAAATGATGACAAAAGGATAAATTGGTACAGACACCACAAGACAGCTGAGAATATGCACAGTCTGTTCAGATGTGAGGCGGGAGCTGGAAGATGAGGGGAACACAGATAACAAGTGACATGAAGCGTTCACCTCCCCGGTTCTCAAGGACAACGGGAATGGCAGTGACACCGGGACTGGGAGACAGCGAGAGGGACAGCGCTGGCATCTGCAGCTCCGGCTCCGCAAGGTCCTTCCCCAGGCAGCTGTGGTGGGTGGTGGTCACAGCTGAGGAGAAGACCTGTACCTTGTTCCTGAGAGCTGCCAGAATATTTAAAGGCCGCTTTTCCCCGTTATCACCAGCGCAATGGAAATCCACTATTTTCTGATGCAGCTCTACAGATCCTTCCTCGTGCCTTGACTCAGCCTGCCAAACATCAGTGGGAGTTCCTGGTGCCGTGGAGAAAATGGAATTTAACCCTGAGATGCATCTCCTCACATGATACTTGGTGTCCTTCCAGGTGGCACTGTGGACATCTCAGTCTCCAGCGCTCAGAGGGTTGCACAGTAACAACCACTTCCTATTGTTGTATTAGAGTCACAAAGTAACACTGCTCAGGGCATCTGGCAGTGAACCCAGAGTAATTCTGCATGACCATGGTTGAAGAATTTGTCTCAAGCGTTTTGGAAATCTTCTCTAAATGCTGGTACAATAAATGTGGAGTAAATTATAGCTGGTGTCCTTTTGTCAGGTACCAGGCTGTGCTCGATTCCAGCCTAGATCAGGGCGCAATTATTTGAAGTGCTTCAAATAGACTTTTCATAGCACAAATGTGAGATGAAAACTTTGCTGCATGAAAAATTCTTGGCATTAGGCTGGGTCAGTACAGGAGGCCGCTGAGTAATGCTGTAGTGAACACCCAAGTGGCATTTCTCATGCTTTGGAAAGCAAAGGCCGCAGCATTAGGAGCATTACTTCATGCGACGGGGCTTTGGTTTGGGGTGCTTAGTGGCGTGGGCATGCAGGGCAGCGTGCCTATTCCGAAACAGGACCTCCCTTGCCAAAGACCAGGAAACCAGACTTCCTTGCTGCCCTCTTCCTCCTGTCCTGTCTGTGTCATATTTTTAATTCAGCCTGCAGGATCCTGACATTTTTCCTTTCCTTGCCCTTCTACCCCCAGAGGACTGAGGATCGCCGTCTTGTTCTTGCTCAGCGTTGCTGCTCATGCCTCTGGCATTAATTCAAGAGGCAACCAGTTCCTCACCGGCTGCAAACCACTTTAAATTGACCCTGGGATCTATTTCCGTAATGATCTGATCCATCTGAAGCTGGTAGCAGCCTTAGTGGAGGATGATAGCCTGTTTGAGCCTTGCTGTGCGCCTTATTAGCTTTGCAAAGGCACGCAGCAGATGATGCTGTGTTTAGTCTCAAGTTGATGATTTGTTATGACACGAGTGGTTTCTGTTGAAACATTGGCTATTTTTTACGTTCTGGAAGATTGATGATTAACAAGTTTTCACAGAGCAACTTGTGTTTTGGTCTAATCAGGGAAACAAGTAATTATTTTTCTGAAGAGTGGAGCAGTGATGTGTTTTCACAGTGTGACAGGCACCTTGATAAACCCAATTAGAGAAGTACTTGTGAACAAATGTAGGCTATTAGAATATATTTCTGATCTTTGTCTTTTTTTTTTTTTTTTTTCTTAAAGAAACAGCATTTGCCTTTTTATCTCTCTGGGGAATCTCAGGAAAGGCAAAAAACTGTGGTGTTCCTCCTGAGCTTTACAACAAGTGCTCTGATTGCAAAGTGCACTGGCATTGAAACCTATTTTGGGGAGTCATCAAGGTCTTTAAAGCAGATGATTCATAACAGGCTGTACTAAGACCAAAATAAATCAGAGTGGTCATTTATTTGTGAGGTGAGCAGGCAGCAATCACCAAGCAAGAACATCCTGGCCATGCTGGCTCTTTCCCACCCTGCCGCCAGATACCTGCACGCCGCAGGAGCAAGTGGAATGTTATGTTCCAGAAGTGACCCCCTGCTCTGCATTGCAGATGAATGATGGTGGTGTTACAGGCCGGTATGGAGAAGCTGAAGGTGGGAGGCTTAAAGGTGGAATCACATATACAGGTCTACTTCTGCTGTGCCTTCTTTGTCGGGGGATGTGAAACCGCAGGGTGACCTTTTTCTGTTCATTCCTCTGCCCGTATGCTTGGAGTTCCTCAAAAGCTGTACCCCAGTGACTCAGCTGCAAGAGAGACCTTACAACCTGCTGGGATGGAGGAGCACCCAGTTAAGCACGGATCATCGTTATTCCCCCAAATTCTGAAATAGCCCTGTGAGCCCTCCATGGTGAGCTGCCTACAGCAGGAACCGGTCAGAAACAGCTTCTCCCTACTGTAGGCAGTCAAAGAAGAGATGAATGGGATACTTTGCAAATGGCTTTACAACGTCGAAAACTTTGGATTTGTGGTGCTAACTGATGTTTTCCGCAATATGCATCAACCTGATTAATTCCTTCCTAAATTTATAGCTTGCGTGTCCTTTAATCTGTCCTGCGCCATAGCAACAATGACAGGCTGATTGCTGTGCCATTTCAATCAGCGTCGGTGGCGGCGAACAGATGTACTGCTGCCTCAACAGTGGCATAGGTTTCCATTCTGAAAAACATTACTTAGGCATTTTACTCCAGTCACAGGCATTATCTTTTTGTTTTCTGAACTTCTAGTGAAGGAGAACTGACAAAGTGCTTTGTGATGGTTCGTGTTTAATGGGATTTGTGGTAAGGAGGATTAAGAGGCAATACGAGCAGAAAGGGAAATTCCTTCTTTGTCCTTCTACATTCATTGTTACACTTCTATAACATTTTCTCTTTCATTTTCAGAGAAAAGAAATCAGGGAAATAGGAGAATAAATTAGCCATGCGCCTGGTGTTTTATTGTTAGGTTTTCTTTTGTTTTTTTCTCGTTTAGAACTTTTTTTTTTGTTAGATCAATTTTGCTGCAGTCAGTCAGTTCTTGGTTTCCTGTTCCCACGACACAGATCTCCGGTTTGTTTACTTCTCCCTATCTAGGTTTCAATTTGTTGCTGGACTGCCTTTGACAGCTCTGCGAGGCTGAATGCTTGTCCAGAAAAACAATGCAGGTTTTAAAAATTGCTTTTTGAGTTAGAAGCTATCTGCTTCACTCTCATGAAGATGCACTGAAGACATGATCCTCTAGAAAGCAGGGCTGCTCAGTACCTTTCATTACATGTTTGCTATCAGAGAATTCAAGTATCTCATCTAGTTTTATTACGTTCGAAAAACTTAAGGCAGGATTTTAGCAGTTCTCTGCTGAATCTTCAAGGGAAGATAAAGAATAACCATTGGCAGGTGTTTAAATTCAGTTTTCTCTGTGCTGAGACTATGTAGTGCTTCATGTTGGGTCTGCTTATTAGGCTCCAGACCACATGTTGCTCAGAAGAAGCACCTGTCATAAACGCTGTAAGGCAAGCAGACACCTCCTTGCATGGATTTTTTTTAGGAAAAAGATTGCCTTTGTTTTCTCTTTTCTGTGCTAAAGTATTTTATTGGCCCTGTCAAAATTATCTATTTGTTAAAATGTTTTTCCTAAAAAAAGGAAATGAAGGAAATGCTAAGCTTGCATGGAAAAATTGGGGTTCAAATACTAAGTTTGTAAGAGACGTTCTGAAAGATAAGAAATGTTCAAATGAGTTTTGTTCTAAAGTACCAAGAAAATGGTCACCATATTTTATGCTACATTTTCTAAATCAATATCCTAACCAACAAATGTTATTTCTACAATGACAGAATAGGTATTTCTAGTTTTCATCAGTTTCAGGATGAATCTATGCAAACCTATCAGAGCATCTCAAAATAATTCTCTCCTTCCAAATCAGCAATATTATTAAATAATGAGGTACAGGTGAAGCTGAATGCCAAGAAGAGCATTATCTACAATTAGGTCAGATTCTTTTCTTTTTTTCTTTGTCTTTAGTTCCACTTTTTTTTTTTTTTTTTTCTTTGTTCCCCTTTTTTTTTTTTTTTTTTTTTTTCCCTCTCCTAGGAGCCCAAGTTCTAAAACAACTGTCGTCTTCCAGGTCTTCCGGAGATGTCATTTTTTAATGATATATTGTCCTTTGCTGCTTTGTATGTTATTCAGTAAAGGAAACAAACAAATGAAAGCAAGTGGTTATCCGCTGCTGCAATAAGGACGAATCCCAGCTTGTTCCAGAGCAAATTCAGTGTAGGAATCACTGGGGTTACTTCTGTCAGGAGCTGGTGCATTTGGTACTGAATCTCTGACCTGTTCTGCTGTGGGACTACAGCCCTCTGGTGGCACCTGATCTTGTGTTTTGTGGAGGGCTGCTTCACAGCATGGCTGAAACTCAGCTTTGAGCCCTGACCTCTACGGTGTCTACGGTGCTGTGCTGCCTGCAGGGATAGGAAGATCCCCACTCTCCAAGTTCATACATGAATTGTGGCGTAAGTTTTTTCTGAATTCCTTTGGAGACAGATGTTATTCTGCATGAGCCCCAAATCAGGGCACTTGAACGAATGTCCTGGTTTTGAGAACAGTAATATTTAATGTTAGTTGGTGCTCTGGGCTATGCTACGTGTCCTTTGCTTAACTCAGCTAGGGGAAAAATAATAATAATAATAAAAAAAAAAAAAGGGATGCAAGTCAGAATCCAGCTGTGATGCAGTGTGCTGGAAATTATCCACCAGAGAACAACTTCTAAAGGAAATAGGAAGACTGCATATAAGGGTGCTCACAAAACAGCTCTTACAGGACCGGGAGAGACTTCAGGAATCACTGCCAGGTCCCTGAGGGGCACCAAGACACCAGTAAGGAGCCACCTTGTAGTGTCCCCCTGAAAACTGTCAGTAAGTTCTTGTCATTCCTGAGGTTGGATGAACAAAAGATCTCTCGGTCCTGAGCGATGTTTGCTTAGCCTCATCTTTGAAGTGCTTCGGTGACAGTCTTTTATTCCAGTGTTTCATTTTTCATCCTGTTAGACCCCTTTCCCCATAACTCATTCATGTCTTACATTACACAGTTTAAACCCATTATTTCTTGTTCTATTCACTATGGACATGGGAAAGAAAAGTGTAACGGACTCTTTCATATTTGAAGATGCTTCCCTTTGAGTCTTCCTTGAAGCTAATCAGCCCCAAATCATTTCATCTTCCTCATCGGTCTTGTTCACAAAGAAGATGTGCTTTGAATGCCTGCACCTCGGCTCTTTTCAGTCGAGTGACGTGACATGGCCTTTTTCATGAGCATCAGTTCTCAGAATGAAGAATAACCTCAATTTCCGTCTAATTAGGCCTTGCCACGGAATGTGCGTTACATGTTTCGTTAGCACACCCTGCTCTGAAGTTTTATCCTGTACTACAGGAATAGGAAACTTTGGGTTATTAGCGTCAGGCTCTGAATAGAGCAAAGCAAAAGACAGCAAGAGAGAACTGAGTGCCTCAGCTGGACTGCGCTGGTAAAGCCCCGCTGTTGTCTGTGATCAGCTCGTAGCAGCTGAATAGGCAGGCTGACAAGCTGTCATGGTGTTACTGAGAAAGCAGTGTGCTGGGAGGATTAATCTGAAACCCCTGAGCAGGCTGTCTGTGGGGATCTCTTTCCCACTGAGGTTAAAAGGGTTTTCCCCAGGAGGAGAGGAAGCAGGAAGTCCAAGGTAAGCCACAGCCAGCACAAGCTGAGCCGCCAGCCTGGCGGACCACAGCTAGGGCTGGACCTCTTCTTAGCAGGCAGATGAGGTTTCATTTGGATTGTTGCTTTTTGTTTGTTTTGTTTTAATTTGGTTTGATATAGCATGAAAAGCTTGTGTTGGCTTAGCCGAGCAGTGGGGAGTGCAGGCAGCTTGGTAGCACTGGTGAAATACACTGACACTGTACAGAAGGGATGTAGCCAAGTTAGACTGTGAGGGAGTTTATAGCAATACAAGAAACTAGAGAGGAAACAAACCACCCACTGCGCCAGGGACCTATCGAGCTGTCAGCAGTAGGTGGATGCTTGTTCTGGGGCGACGATGGTGCGTCACACAGCACATTCACGCTGCAAAGAGCCAGCCTTCAGGTTTTGTTCTCACAAGAACAAGACACCCGTATTCTGGGGACAAAGAAGGAAGGATGCAAATTAGTTTTGAATGTTCTTGTTTATATTGCAGGCCTTGAGTTAAAAAAGATTTGATATTTTATGTACACACTCGCTGATAAAAATCTAAAAAGCTTCCAAGCAGCAATTTGTCAGACGTTTCACTAATGTGTGTGTAGAGAATCTTTCAGTCCTTGAGCCGTCTCTTAAGGAGTAAACAGCCTCCTGGATCCCTTTGTAAGAAATTCACCTTGGTGGTCCATTAGATGAGCCAAATGATTCAGTGCATAACAGGAGCGGATTGATTTTCCTCTGTTTGTTTTTGACATTCTGTGTTTGAAAATAAACAGAATAACAATTGCAGTCTAGGCCAAACTGATTTTTTTTTTTTTTTTCTTTCAGGTTGCATCATTCTGGCTTGCTGCATTTGAATGATCACGAGCTCTCTGGAGGCCAGGATGTCTCCTCAAGCTGTGTAACTAAAAGTCAGAGCCTCTGTCACAGAAACTCAGAAACACAGATTCTCAGTTGTGCACGTGTGCTTTGCCTGCAGTAAAGCTGTTTGTACAGCAAGCAGGCAGAGGGAACAGCCCAAGGTGAGACCTCACTGAGCCAGGAATCCCACCTTGCAGAAATGCATGCTGTAGCAGTACATGAAATTGTTGTTTGTGTTACCTAAATAGTTAAGGTGCATGCCTAGCACGGAGTCGGTGCTGTTTCCAGCCTCAGGGAGAGGAATGGGACAGTACTCCCAAAGGTTATTACTCTTCTGAAAGGATACCGAAAGCTTGAAACGCTCTTGCCATGAAAATACAGTGCCCACAGTCCAGCAGAATGTGCTTTCTGATCTTTTCTGGAAGACTAACAATGCTGCTGCACTGTTAACTGGGCAGGCTTGTCCAGTCAAAGAGCTGCAAATATTTGCACGTTTGTGCTGTGTGGAAGGCTTTGCCTTCTATGCTATATGAAGATCCCAAATATTTCTAAAAAAAAAAAATCTGTTTTTACTGTTGATGTATTTCAGAGTCTGTATGTGGAGCTGAACAATGCATATGCAAAGCCTACTTCGATTTTCTGAAAGATCATTTGATCTTTCCCCAATGAGTTTCCAAGTAACCTGAAGAAGAACAGGGAAGATGCAGAAAACTTTCAACAAACTTTTTACTCCATTAGATACAGATTTGATAACACAGAAGCCAAATTTCATAACCACCTGAGCACCCGGCTTCTTCTCCTCTGTACTTGCTGTCAGTGAGGCCATTCTCCATTAAAGTTCTAAGATGTATGATCAAAGTATTCATATTAGGTGTATCCATTAAAGAATGAAAGAGTGACTTTTACATAAATGATTTATTAGCAGAGATCTCAGTCTTGGACTGTCTTGGTGTTGGGCTTTTTGGCTGCGTGAGCAGGTGCGCTAATGGAGGAACAGGCCCAAGAAACAGTGTTTTGAAAAAGGAGAGTGAAAAAAATGCTACCGGGATACATCTATCACTTTCAGAGAAACTAAAGCCTCTCAGGAAATGACAGCACATGGGACTCGATTATGGGGAGATAACTTGGTGTCCACCACATCACAAGAGAACATGGTGCTTAGCTATTCCTGAAGAAATTTGCCTCCTGGTGGTGCTCTTTCAAGCATGGGACTCTCAGTATGTCTGTGCACCTCCTGCTTTGATGTCTCTCATGCCTCGTGGAAGTAACGTGCAGGAAAGGCTGACATCAAGGAGTATGAGGTGAGAACCAAATGACCAAACCTCATACTTGGAGCAGGAGTCGTACAGACTTTTAAAAACCATCATGTAATCCCAAACAACTGCAAAACTGTCAAATAACAAAAACCAAAGCTGTGCCATCCACTCACACCAAAACCCTGGCTCAGCAGAAGGCCTCTATGCACTGCCTGGGGACAACAACATGGGACAAAGCCCTCCCCTGTAACGCAGCCAGGACAGGCTTTGAGCTCAGCCTCTGAAACTGCAAAGCGCTCATTTTGTTGTCCGTGGATAATCCACCAAGCAAAAGCTTGACATTGCTCTCTTTTATTCTGGCTATGCAATTGCAACTCTCCTCTGAACTGCTGACGCCTGGACGGGCAGCCCCAAGGCGGGGCCATTGGGATTTATTTAGTTCACTGCTGCAGATGATGCCTTTAGTGCCACAAACCGCCCTGGAGACAAGTCCTAATTGTCTGGGGGGTGATTATGGTCAATTCTTCCTCCCCAAACCCCCCAGAAACAAATCCGATCCAAACTGGAGAGACAGGCAGGCACAGAAGAGGGGACACCGGCACCGCACAGCCCCCCCGAAGCCATGTACAGGAGCAGCTTCCTCCGCGAGGTTCGCAAGGAGAAGTACGAGCGCTCGGATGCCTATGATGAGCTGCGAGGCTCCCCCGAATTTGACAGCTTGGCCCAAGCCCAGGGCCTGGAGAACCTGCAGGAGCTCAACGAGCGCTTCGCCAGCTACATCAACCGGGCCCGGGTGCTGGAGCAGCGCAACGCCATCCTGCGCAAGCAGCTGGAGACCTTCCAGCGCATGGATGAGCTGGTGGGCTTGGACGAGGCCTTCACCGGGCAAATCGAGTTCAACCGCCAGCGGATGCGGGAGCTGGCGTCCGACCGAGCCAAGCTGGAGCGGGAGGAGAAGGACGCCCAGCGCATGCTCGATGAGTACCGCAACAAGTAAGGCTGGAGAAGGGAGGGGAATGGGCAACGTTGTTTCTGTAGTTGTGTCCCAAGGATAGGTTTGGTCGCTAGCTGTGTCTCCTGCATGGGCGATGTCTGCCCATGTGTTTGAGACTTGTAACCCAGGATAGCATGCAGGACTTGGGGAGCTCCAGCACTGCCCACTGCTACTAGAGGAGCAGTTTTCCTTGCCCGTCTGTGACAGCAGATCTTCAGCGTGGCACGCGTTTGTTGCTGTTGCTTCTTAGCTTTAGGAGGGCTGTGCTCTGAGCTGCCAGGAGGGAACAGACCGATTAGAAAACAAACGTGGCACAAAATGAGCCTTGTATCTGAGCAGCACTGAGTTACAAGTCCCCAAACACCTCCTGAAACATTTAGGACACCTCCAAGAAATTGTTATTTACAGGTATCAGAAGTCACCTGGACAGGTGTGGGATGAAAAGAAAGTAAATAATTTTTTTCCTGGTACGTGAAGGGGATTTGCCTAATTACCCTCCTCTTTTTCCTTGCACCCTGATAATTCTGTCTTGTACTACTTAGCATTACCTGTAAGAAGGTTTTCCTCTAACTTAATCTCTCTGTAACCTCATTGGCACTGTAAATCAAGGAGCAGGAGCATTAGGGGCTGAGGCATGCAAGTGCCTCCAGACACGTGTAGTCCCTTCTCTTTGGCTGCAGCCAGTTTGGGCCGTGTTGCTTGATTAATTATACAGCGAGACTTGGTGAGTGCTGATGGTGAAAGGACTGCTCACAGGAGAGAAGGAAAAATTTGGCAGCGGTGTAGAGGCTGAAGTGGAACTTTTCATCTTCCCTACCAGTGGATGAAGGGTGAACTCCATCTAACATTCTTTCGCTCAGAAACACTTCTCGCTGACAATGATGGGAAGGAGAAAAATGAAACCTTTTTGAGAAGCACAGTCTTGACAGAGGTACAGCTGCTCCCAGGCAGCGCTCACTGCACTCACCAGAAACATTTCTAACAAGGGAGGAGAGGAATCAGCTGGAGCAGCATTGTCTTGCTGCTGCAGAAATACATGAGTCACTCGGGATTTCATCCCTTGTCTCCATCACAGACTTTGGTCTGACCTTGGCCAAATCAGATAATTTCTCAGTCTGATCCTCTATGAATTCCCCCCCTCCTCTGGACTAGCATGTGTAAGACTGATTGTATTTCCCTTTTGTTTCTCCAGTCTTTTTGCACAATTGGAAAGAGCCAGAAAGCAGATGCGAGGCAATTGACGTTGTGACCACCTGCGTCTTGAGGCCACGGTTTGCTGGCCCATTGCTCTCAGCAGCCATGCATCCTAACGCACCCTCACCCTGCCCAGCATGCTGCCCAGCATGCACCGCCTGCTGTGCTGCTGCTGCTGTTTGTGGGGCAAGATGAGCCAGCCCAAAAAAATAATTAAAAATTAATATCTCCAACCCAAGTCAGTGAGCTGTTGCGCAGACAGCTTGTGGGAGCTGTGAGCAGCAGCACGGGTCTAGAAAATCCAAACCCTCAGCTCTGTTTGTCATCTGACAACAGAGAACAGACCAAGCAGGCGCACTGAGGCTTCATACTGGATATGGTCAGAAGCTCACAACTCCCTGACTGTGTTAGTGAATAGTAAGCACCTGACTGGGCAGTTCCAGTAACTATGAGCAGGAAATTCAGCTGTGAGCCAATGCTGTGATTTAACTGTCAACTTCATACTTATTCTTATGTTTTTACTACTCAGTGGCTATAAGATTTTGACTAAACTCAGTGCTAGGTGCATATTAGTTAAAACCTATGTGCAAGGTGTATAGAAATACCCTTCAGTGGATTCCTGCATCCACCCGCAGTTCATGGATTAACTGCCTGTAGAGTTCCCCATCAGCAGGATTAGCTATCTGACACAACATCACTTGCTTTTTGTTAGAGGTGCTTTGCACAGGCTGTGAATAGGTGGGGAGAAATGCAGGACACTGAAAGTTTGGAGGTCAGAAATACCCCGAGAATGCACTGTGGTTTTAGAAAGCGAGATTTAGGACCTGTTGCAGTGATTTCTTAGAAAAACTGGATGGTACCTGTCAAACAGTCCTGGGATGTTCACTCAGCAGAAGTAAATAAAAACAAACAAACAAACAAAAAACTTTGTGATGTAAACTGAAGGCAATTTGGTCAAAAAGCAGCCACTTCCCTCCCATTGCAATGCCCTTTTCTGTCTAACTCTTAACCTCTAACTTCTGTTGGCTTGGAAGTGAATTTGGGATTTGTTTCTTTTTTCTCTTGGAAGCTGCTGAATTTGACCTGAAGAACAAATGTGAAAGTTCTTCAAAGGACAAAGAAAAAAATAAAAAAAAGCTTGGTTGTGTTTAAAACAAGGCCAGTGTTCTAACAGTGCATGCTCCGCATGCTCACCCTATTTCTAGCTCAAAACCATCTTGGCGGCTGCACTTTCAGCTACTTAAATGTGGGAGTAAAAATCAACTGTGCTGTGTTAGGGCATTGCCATGCTACTGAAGCCAGAATTATTCCTGTGCTGGAGAATCGCTCTCCTACCTGGCTGTACGTGCAGCTGGCAGCAGGCTGTGCACTCGCTGCACCAGCACCCTAGGGGTTTCTTGATTCATGTTGATACGAAAAGCATCTGCTTTTGGCATGCTAAGATTAATGAAATCTCTTAGAGTGGTGCATTTTGTACCAGCTAAGTGACTGATTGTCTGTGCTTTTCACTAATGCAAAGAATTTTAGCTCTCTCAACCCATTATTTTACTCACATTCACAATCTGGGAAATAGATTTATATCTGTAACTGGCCCTTATAAAGCTGCATTTAAATACAGTAAGCCCTGGGACCATTGTGTCTCTAAAATTAAGTGTGTGTGAACCACTGGAAAGTGTATCTTATGTTTAAATTTATTTTTAAATCCTCTGTAGGCATGTTCATAGCTTTTCACATTAACATGAATAATTCAGACTGTGCCAGTGGAGAATTTGTTCTCTTGATGTTAAAAAATAAAAATAAAAAAAAAAAGCACTGCTAGGAATTGTTTGGATGCAGCAGCTCATAAAAGGGCTAATTATGCAAATTTTATAGAGCATCATTATTAGAGCAGCGTTATGTCTGTCTGTGGTGAAATACTGTATTTCTCTCACCATGATATCCAGAAAGATGCCAAAACCCAGATTTTTAGCACCCTTGACTAAACAGGATTAATTAACTTTAGAAATTAAAAGTTTGCTAATCGATTATTCCATTTAAAATTCATTCAGTGCTCGTATTGTGGCTTTTGCGTGCTGTGTGATTCCCTGGAAGTCAATAGACACAGAAATTGGCACTTGGTTCTCCCATCGGCACGGCACAGCGATGCTCAGACAAGCTGTGACACCCTTTGGGAGGAGACCCAAAGCTGATGAGAGTAAATGAAAAAAGGAAATGCAGCACAATAGCTGGGATACGTGGAGTGCTGGGGACTCTATGCTGGTGAGCATTGGCAAAGCCAGCTTTCAAGTCTTGTCAGCAGGGGTTATCCCTGCACTACTGCTGCTTCTCTGGCGAGATGGGGAGCTTTATCCTGCTGCGGCTGCAGGTGAGGAGGTCCTGCCTGCCTCCATCCACTCCTCAGGCTGCCGAAATCTTGCTCTGTGTCTGTGAGCTGCTCGACAGCAGCTTCATGACAAGGCAGGTAGCAATCTGCTCGCAAATGGGCAGAGCAGAGCCCACACAGGGCTCACCCCAGCTCTCAGGGTATGAAACACAAGCATTATTAGCCTATCTGTCATGCTTGTATGACCAGCATTTTGCACTTTGCGCTCTCTTTGGCACCCAAATTACTGCTGTTTCTGTTGTGAAGAGGCTAGTGAAGTGCCTCAGGGAGCTATTTGGTAGAGTAGCTTTGTCTTGTCCTGCGGCGAGCCAAGAAGCTTCCTGAATTGCTGGAGGAGTTCAGTAGGGTTCAGCAGGGAGGCAGCATTTTGGTACCTCTATATATTAAGGGCACAGGCTTGACGCCAAACTGAGTGTCTGGCCAGTGAACCTCACGAGGATATATTGTGAATGTTTCCTCTGTGGAGGGAAGCCAGCCCGTGCATTGCAGCTGAGACAAGGCGTGAATAAAAAGGGCCTTGACCTGCCCTATCTTTCACGAGCAAGCTCAGCCTGTCAGCTGGAGATGGGGAACGTTATTTACAGCATCGCTGGAGCTGTGCTTTCCAGGGGAGAGCCAAGCCCAGCATCAGCCCTCCCTCGTGCAAACCCCATGTTCACAGCAGGCGATGCCTGTAGCTGTCCGTGGGCTCAAGGGCTTAACAAATAACTGTGCCCCAACAGGGAGCCATTAACCTCGGAAAGGTGAGGTAATGGGAACCTTTATGGCTCTGCTCTGCCTTGTTTGAACCTGGCAGCCCCCTCTACTCCATTTCTTTTCCTCTGGGCAAAAAAACAACGAATAATGCTCTGATTTGTTATACTCTTATACAGAGTCCAAAAAGATTTGTTACATCCCTGAAGCTATTTGACTAGGCGAGAAAGATTTTTTTTTTTTTTTTTTTAAAGGAACAAATGAACCTCATGACTGTCAAGGAAAGGCTGACCAGCAGCTCTGAGAAATGCGTGACCTCCTCTAACCATCCCCAGCTAATTACTTGAACTTGGACACCAAGTTTGAGGCGTAGCAGTGCTGCAGCTTGTTAGCCTCTGCGCGTCGCATCATGAGGTCTCTGAAAGCATTTCTAAGAGGTCCTTGGCCCTTTTACGCTGAGCTTATGAAGTACCTTGAGAATCACTTACAGGCAATCCTTGTTCAAAGAATAATTGTGCAATGCTAACTGTACAGCTCAAGGCTGCCAGGAGGTTTTATGGGTAAGTGACAGAGCAGGTATTATGGTTATTTGAGAACGAGAGAGCTGAGTATTTTGGTCATTGCAAGAATTTTTGAGTGAGTACCTAGCAGCTAGCCAGATCTGAGCAGCCTGAATGGCACTGGGGCTGAGATTTAGACCCCAACACTGTTGGGTTTTACTTGTTATCAGGAACGTAAACCCAACTTTATACTGCAGCTGCACATCTCATTTTTACAAGCTGCCTCAGTGTGCTTTATTCTTGCCCAGTTGCCAGAAAGTGCCTAAGCTAATGAAGTGTTTGTTGTCAAGTGCCTGCAAACTATTTATAAGATGGAAAATTTGTTGGAGGTGAGCTACTTAAGAAATAGCAGAAACAAATACAGTCTTGCTTTTCACGCTGAATATTCTTGGTTGTATCCTTGGAAGTGAAGTTTGTGTTACTGCAATTTGTCAAAAAAATGTTTTAGTTTTGCTAGAATATAGAACTTTAGCAGAGGAGGCCAGCAACAACCGACCCAGATGAGATGGGATTTCAAAAGAAGGGGAAGCTGGGAAACCAGAGCACCAAGCTGAGTCCATTTCTTTGTTCTCCAGGTTCTTCCACTGTGGTCCTGGTCTGGTCCCATGAGTGACCCCTTCCTGTCAGCTTTCCGAGTCATGTTGAAAGAGACAGGAGTAATATGGGCTGGTCATCCTTCAGGAGATAAAAAGAAAGACCCCTATAACCTGATCCTAGATCTGTTTGCTCTGGGAACTGGCAAATTCCCTGAGGACTGAGCATGTGCCTTGGATGCCGCCAGCATATCTGGGTTGAATTAGTGATTTTAGAAGACAGACAAGGGATTATGTCCAATTCTGAATTTCAGCTGCATTCATGCTTCTGTTCATTGCTTGTACTGTGGGTGAAGGGCATTCACCAGCAGAGCTAACTTGTCACCAGCCATCAGGGTTTCTAGCAGCAAGCAAGAAAAAACAGCTTTTCAAATCTCTGTAGCTATTAATTTAGAGAAAGCAAAAGGATAAACAGGAATATACTCTATTTATACTCTCAGCACTGACAACAGATGGAGTCTGATGAGCCGCTTGTTCAGCACTGATGGCAAAGTCTCATTGCCTGGTACTGTGAAATGCTTCTAGCTGTCGGGGGTTTTCTGTTTGTTTGTTTTTAATGAGGTCTCATTAAGCTATATCTCCTATTAAGCATTTTATTAATAGTTTATAACAGGAATAAACAAATATCCTATCTGTCAATGATTTTTTAAAGTTTTAAAAATCAGCAGTTAGGAAATTTCACACTCTGCAGCTCAGAGAATTTCCAAGAAGATAATTCTGTCTGGCATACAAATTCAGAGCCCTGATTCTTGAAGTGCATCTGTCATATTTCCTCCCATCAAAGGTAAACACAATATGCATCAATTGTTCACTCAGTATAGAAACATTTGCAATATGAACTTGTGGAAATGTTATAAATGCGTAAGAATAGTTGGCTAAATGCAGTCCTTACTGAGACTTGCATGTGATTTTGACCAAAGTAATGAATTGGTATTAAAGAGGACACAAAACTGAATCCACCAAAGCATCCTAGTACAACATTATTCTTACTAAATCAATATATGAAATTGCAACTTTTGGTTTTAATGATTCTGTCATTACAGTGGTTATTGAACTACATCAGTGAGAACAGAAAACCAAGGACAATGGAATTAAATGCTAACGTGCCACTGTAGCAAATGCCCGCACAGTAGCCACTGATGAATGACCGTTTTCATCGCCCAACACCACTCCATAATACTGTTATTGTAAATAGCCTAATTCTTGGGCGTTCTGTGAAAATGTGATAGCAGATATGTGGCTTTCCATTGCGTGTTGCTACATAAGCTAAGTACAAGAAGTTAGTCCTGGAATTATGCTCAGCATCTGGGACCAAAAAATAAAAGTAATACTAATACATAAACAAATCTTCTGTGCCCTTTCAAGGTTTTGCTTTAGTGTGAAACATATGCTGTGCATGCTAGTGCAGTTAAAAATGCAGTGTGCTTGAGGATGAGCCACTGGAGTTCATCTCCTTTGTTGTATTTGCAGGTACAGAAATGAACGTGAATATCAGCAGAAGCTAAAAGAAACCCTTGAACGCCTCAACAAGGTAAACCTGGAAAAATGGACAGGGGAAGGTTTTTATCAGGTTTTCTCCTTGGCTTCGTTTCCTACAGCAATATGCTTTGAAGTGTCTATAACCTGCTTCTTTTGAAGAGTTGCCTTAGTTCTGCTGCAAGATAATTTGGGAATATGCCTCACTTTTTAGACAGGCATTTCTGAAATTTTTCTTCTATCTCATCAGCCTCTTCCTATTATTCTGACTGCTTAGGCACCATTGAGAGTTCTTGCTGGTGCCTGACTGCTTTTTTGAGCATTCAGAGACCTTTAGTTTGATCCAGTAGGTCACTATGTGGACTCCGTTTTTTCACATGGTCTGTTACCCTGCTGAATCCTAAAGAATAAATGTTACTCTCCCTGAATAAACACAATATCTGAGTTGTAATTACATACATGAGGGCTGCTAGGTTTTGACTTGAAGCTCTATGTAAGGGTAGTACCGCTGAAGATGGGTTTTGTTTGAGCGAGTTGCTGCTGGGATCAGGACAACAGTGCAGCAGTATTTTACAGTAGGAAAGATGTACTTTGTTAAGATACTGTAATAAAGGGACCAACTTAAAATAAATTGCAGATGCAGATTTTAAACTGGTTTCCTTCCCTAGTACCCCTCTGGGCCTTGCTTACTGGTGACTTCCAAACCTGTGGCAAGCCTTCATGACAAGCACCGCAGGAAGAGCCTCTTCTACTGAAACCAGTTCAGTTTCCTTCCAGTTTGTGTCTGTGGTTGGTTCTCTTTGAGAGAGTTTGGGAGAGAAATCAGAAATCCAAAATGCCTCCTGGGGAAAGCCAAAACCTGAATATGTTAAAAGCATCAGTGTCGGAAGAATAGAGCACACTCAGAAGAAAGGTATGGGTAAAGACCCAGCAAAACAGGGGAAGGAAATAAAGAAGGAATTTTTCTTTGCCATCTTTCCTCCATTTCTAGTTTTAACATGCCGTATCTTCTGCATGAGGAATATCACATGCACCCTGTTCATACATGTATAATTTGCTCTGTTCTGGCTGTTACCCTGTCAGAGCCAGCACAGTCCCTCCCGGCTGGGTTTTGGGGCACAGCTAAGCCGGTCTACAAGGAAGACTGAGGCCATACCCCCAGCATGGCCCCACATGTGTGTTCTGTGCCTGCAAAAGGAGAAGGTAATATTGCCGACCAGAACCCGCAGCTGTCGTGTCCAGCTGCCGGTGTGCTGCAGCAATCAAGGGAGCAGTGCATGGATTTATTTTAGCTGTCACGTAACTAATTCACAAAACATCTCCTGAACATTGAAGATGCCATTCAAGTTTTCCTTTTATTTAAGAAGGCCATTTGTCACTTTTTTTTCTTTAGAGAAATTATTTCCAGCACTTCAAAAATAGGCAAAGGAACACCGTAGTGGCATGGCTGTGGATTTTCAGAGCAAGGACGTAGTCTTACTAAAGCCAGAAGGTGTTGCAGCAAATAGGCTGAGGTAGAGCCAGGATGATAACCCTCATCTTCAGGAGAGGTCTTAATTGGCATCATGGTCTTATTGACAGTTGCCTTGTTGATTAGCATAAGCAAAGAACTTTTCCAGTATGGTTCTTGAAGTTGTGTTCTTTCCTCCTCCTATTGGACAATTATCTCAAAGTAGGGCTAAATATGTGTTCGTGTGATTCTGGTGCCTCAGTACTTTGTTGAGTTTATGCAGGTAAAGGATTGGTGGTGTTTAAGTATCCCCCAACTCCTCATTTGATGTTTATTTGTAATGATGTAGTTCGAAACGGGTGTTATATTTTGCATGATGGAAGATTTCAGATTGGGGAGGATATTCTGGAAGTGTTATGGAACCTGTAACAAAGCAAAGAGATGTTGAATTACAGGGAAAAACACCTTAGAGGAATACTTCAAGTAAATGTTCACATGGCTAATCTAACCAGATGGCAAGGACAGCCTGATCCTGGTTACACAACACATGCCATGCACAGTCCATAGCCTCAGCTGTCCTCTGGACTCCATTAATTTTTCGGTAAGACTAGGGACCATGAGTAGAGGTAGGAAGAGCCCATTTGTTGGTCTTATGGAGTCCTCCTGGTAGAAGAGAGTGAATACCATGCAGACAGTTCACCTGTTTGAGAGTCTAGAATAAGACTAGAGAAAACATGTTTGTTGCCTCTCCCCATCCTATTTTTTTTTTTTTTCCTCTAACACAGCTACTGCAGTAAAATATATTTTGTATTGATACCATGGTATGGGAAAATGCTGATCATGCCTAATTCTTGAAGTCTTGTGTGTCTCAAAGCTCCTCACTGCCTTGCAGCATGTGGTCAGCCCTTCCTAGGATGAGCCCTCAGCTTCCCATCAGGTTTCCAAACAAAAAAGAAGCCACAAAAAATCCTGATTTGTTCCTTTCTTAGTGTAACGTGAGGAATGGTTACACAGAGCTGCACTTTGCTGATCTAATTTCATAGGAATAATAGTAATAACAATGGTAACAAAAAGGCTCAGAGAAAAGATAACTGTTTATTATCATATTTACGAAGTTTCCAGACTAAGTCTGTGGGAATGCCCAGTTCGTCCTTCTTTGCTAATACCTTTCATCTGACTGAAGAAAGTTGCATTATATCTTTCCCCAGTTCTGTTTTTCACAGCCTATCCTTCACCTGTATTGGGAAACAACTGCTGGTGGACTTTACTTTCCCCATGACAAATGGCAGGAGCTGTTTCGTGTGAGCACAGCCATAGCAATGACACGCTCTCGATGTGTACTGAAAAATGTGTTGTAGCCTTCCCATCTCCAATGAACTGTAGACATCCTGCATCAGGGTCATCTTCCAGTGTGCTAGCAGGGCTTTCACACACCCTACAAACTCTTACAAAATATTTGTGGAGGCCAGTATTTTGTAAGGCATAGCTGCATCTGGTGGGTCCATCTACATTATTCCTCTCAGCTGATTTCTGGCTGCAGAAAAGAGGATCGATTGGACCACTCCAGGCACAGCTAACGTGATCTTGAGCTTCAGGGAGGGGTTTATCCCAGGCTGCAGCTGGGTTGCTCCCAGCTGCCCTCATTGCAGCAGCTCCTTGCTTTGGGGCACCAAACAGTGAGGAGAACACAGTTGATTCTATGCGCAGTGCCAAAGATGTAGGCTGAAACGTGCAGGAGCTTGCTTTTTCAGATGGAAGGAGAATCAGTTTGGAAATCAGCAACCAGTGGTTCCAGAGAGACGTAATGGATTTCTCTTCCATGGAAAATGCTCGAAAATGCTGCTTTATCACATGGATCAACTTTCTGCAATCAGCATCTATAAGCAGAAAGGTGTTGTTTTTTGGTTTGTTTTTTTTTTTTTTTTTTTTTTTTTTTTTGGAAGTTGAGCGAATAGCAAATACTGCAGAGTTCACTGTAGGCACTACTGTTTTGTTACAAAGCATCGTCCATGAGACAAGCCTATTTGAAAGCGGGGCAAAACAGCAAAAGCATTTTTCCCCTTTGAAGGAACATTTGGAAAGCTGAAAGCTGCTTTTGCTTGCTACGTGCAAAAATATTTGCTTACCTAGGGACCTGGGGGCTTTTTTGTCTTCCCACAAGCCTCCTAACATTGCCATTGTTGTACTGATCTGCTTCTCAATAGGACAGCAGAGGATGCAGAATAGCAGCGTGCAGTCACGATGACTGGCTCCGAACAGGCTGGTCTGGATTAGCCGCTGCCTCACAAAGCAGAGAGATGGCTCTGGAGCACAGTGGGTCCACGGGTGGCCTCCCACCACGTCAGCAAGCCTGGCTGGGAGGCTCGGTAGCATAATGGAACAGCTAGCATCTACACATTTTTGGAAGAGCGCGTGCTGTGCATGTAGAAAAAGAAAAATCCCCTTCTACCAGTCACGTGCTCTGCCCATAGATTTTAGTGGTTTATCTTCAACCCATGACCTGCTCACTGAGACATAATTACAGCTGGTAATGGCACGTACATAGTTTTAAAGGGATGCCTTTACATCTTTTATTATTATTATTATTATTATTATTATTATTATTATTATTATTATTAACTCTCTTGCCCTTAAAAAGCAACGTCTGGGGTGACACTGGCTGAACTCTGTCCCTCCCTAAAACTTTTCTTTTTTTAAAAAAAATGGGAAGCTGGAGAGGGAATACAAGCCCTTATATTTTGATATGATGTCTTAGAGCTCAGTAGGGATTTTTCAGCTATAAAGCACCATAGTCAGGATCTACACCCACCAGTTTTCAGTTGGAATGCAGTCATTTCCAGCTAGGTCTTCTGTGAAGTATGACAAAGTTTTCTGGGAAATAACAATTATACCAGCTTTGGGACTACCAAGAGTGATGCTGATGGGGAAATTCAGATTTCTTGTTCTGTTCTTGTCTGTAGCAGGAAGGTTGAGTTTGAGTCTCTGATATATATATATATAATAGTAACTTCTGCAGCAAACTGACTCTTTTGGGTCTTGCTCATCTGTCATTTTTAGTTCCAGAAATGGGTCCAAATCTGACAAACATTTATGATAGATGAGAAAACACCAAAAGGAGAAGTGAATATACTTTGGACGAGCCTGTTTATTTTATAAGGGAATTTTACTGGAGATGTTAAAAATGCATCAAGATGCTCTAAGTCCTGTCATAAACACTACAGAAATCAATGCCTTACTCTGTTGGTGTCATCTGTTTAAGATTTATGCCCCATTGCAAGCTCTCTGCATCCAAGACTGGTATTTTAGGGTGTCTATTACTTGGATCCCAGCATTCAAAAATTAAATGGTAAAAGTATTTTGACACTGCCAGTGCTAAATTGCACCATAAACCATTTGTGCAGAGAAGCAGCATCTATAATGGGAGAACACAATTTATAGAGTGCCCGTTGTTTGTTGGTTTTGTAATATTTTGGTTTCTCCCAGTAGACTTTAATTCTCCGTGCGGGTTGCTATGCCCTTAACACGATTCACATGGTGGGTAGGTGGCACTCCACCCTGCGTGCTGACCATGTGTCTGTGTGTTGTAGGAAGCAGATGAAGCACTGCTGTGCAACCTGGAGCTGCAGATCGAGTCCCAGTTCCTGCAGGATGACATTAATGCCACAAAGGACAGATACAAGAAGGTAACTGGCTGGACTTGCCATCTTTGTTGGAGCTTTCTTCTAAAGACACGTGAAGCTTTGCTTTTCCCCATGATCTGTTCCAGTGGCCAATTAAGGCAAATCCAGTTTGTGTTTTGGTGTGTAAATATAGCACTACCTGTGTTCAGTGAACACAACAGCGTGGGGTGAAGCCCAAAGGCTAGATGGGTGCAGGTGCTCAAACTGACTCATTCAGGGTCTGATGTCTACAGCTGTTGCAATGTTTTGAATTTCTTGACCTGTTACCATGATATGAGTCCATTCCAGTTCAGGATATTCTGTGATGATTCAGCCCAATGAGCTGATCAGGCTGTCTTACATTTCATGCTAGGAAGCTATAAAAGAGAGATACTTGATTTTCTGGGCCAGAGCATGGTAAAACTTAGCAGATAAGCAGTCAAAGTCAGGCCTAAAACCACATGGAAAAAACAAGTCCTAACCTGAGCAGGGCTTCTATGTGTTGAAAGAAGTAAATATCTGGGAATAAGACCCAGACATGCAGAACGTTACGGGGAGCACCTTGCTCTGATATCTTCTGATGAAAATGTTTTTTGCTTCACCACAGAACCTGATGGAAATCCAGACCTACGTCAATATTTTACAGCAGATCATCCAGACAACACCTCGCGTGTCCCCTATAACTACTGGCATATCTGAGGCAAGTATTGGCGTTGGTAAACGCGTGCTGCATGGTCTGTACTAAGTAAAAATAATCCACACGTATTCTGAAAGCATACCAGATCCTCCAGCTAGTTAGATGAAAACTGCAACAACTGTGATTAAATACTGGATAGTGAATATGGAAAAAAAAGCTAACTGCAGCTTTGGTAAACTGAAGCGAGCAGGAGAAGAGAAGCTGTGTTAAGTCAGGTGCATGTCAGCATAGGTGTTAGCCCCAAAACTGGCTAGCTCAGAGGTGGTGGAAGCAGTTGTGCTTCCTATCTGGGGTGGAACTGGCGGCATGTATGTGTATGTGGAGAGAGGGTAGATCTTGTCCTGAAGGGGTAAGAAGTGGTGGAAATTTGTAAATAAACAGCAACAGAGAGGATAAAAATTTGTTGATTCCCACCAATGTGAGTGGCTACGCCAAGCATGTTTATTAGAAGAAGATATGAACGGTTATGTGCATTATTATAAGGATCATTATTAGGAAATTAGGGTCTAATTTCAACATAAGCTGTGCTTTTACAGCACTGTCATGCCACAAGGATTTTCTTGAGGTGCGATACCCATCTTTCCATTTGTCTTTTGTCATTTTCTGTTTGTCTTTATGGTTTATTTTCAGCAGTAAATTTTCTTTTGACTCTTTTTAATAGAGTGAAACATGTATACCTATACACACGTTATTTTCTTCCAACCAGGAAAAACTGATAGCGGAAAGGAGGATCCCTGTTCTGCAGAGCCAGCTGGAGGAATACAAGAGCATCTTCTGCCAGCTACAGGCACAAAAATACAAACTGCAGACAGAGGTACTGCCAGTATTAGCCATAAACACAAACATGACTCTTGTAAACTGTTGTTTCTATGGCCATATGGTAAAACCTGAACAACCTCTAACAGGATCTTAGGAACACAGAGAAGTTGAAGACTTGGAGGCGTGTTTTCCTTTGGGTCTTCCATCCTTTCCTCCAGCTGTTTCATTCTTATTCTCTCAGTGGCTCAAATTTTCAATGGCCAGGCAGGGCTGTGAAGTTGGTGTCGTGGCCACAACGAGGCTATCTCTGCTTAGGCAGATGTGGGAGATTTCTGCATCACGACTGAATTTCTGTGGAATGGAGACAGCAGGAGGCTGTGGATGGGAAAAGTCACACAGGGCTGGTCTCACTTTGTTACAGAGCTCAGGCTGGAAGCTGGTCACATGAAAAATGTTGGGGGATCTTCAGGACTCTGCTCAGTCCTTTCCACTGATACCATATCCAGTGCTGAGCTTGCTGTGAGAATGGCTGGGCAGACCTGGTAATCAAAAATGCGTGTCCTTTAACATAGATGCCAAGCTGTATTTGGCATCCCATGTTCATCCCTGTCAGTAACAAGCACCAGATGAACACCTGTCCCATGCTTAGACACTACCAACAGCAAAAACATCTGCTTTTTGCCAGTTCCTGATTTGCAGAAAATGGCTGGCCAGGACCTTTTTTCATTGCCTCTGCGCATCTGCCTGCCAAGCCTGCTGTAAATCAGCCTTCCCTCTCCAGCCAGTGCCTCTGAGTGAGAGTGCAGTGCAACGATGAAGGAAGCGAGGACGAAGGAGGCAGGAGATGGAGCTGAAGGCTGCAGTGAATAGAAAACAGTTGTGTAAAATTGCAAATGTCAGATCTACCTCAGTGCAGATGAATGTTTTATTAGCAGATGGGGCTGGAGAATGACCACCCTTATACTCTCCAAGTGCAGCTGCTTTTGTGCCTTGAGCTGTCAGTCCTCTCAGTGTGTGGGAGGGGTTCATACAGCGTCATAAAATACCTTTTGGTGGGAGTTTGGGCTCCTCTGGACAGCCACAGCAGCAGCTCTAACTTCCTGGGCATGACTTTTCTCACTTGGGTACTTGGGGACAATGCTGTCCCCAGGTCTTTTCCTCAGACTCTTTCTCACATCTGACACTTCTTGGAAAAGACACGTGGGCTCCAGCGAGGGCAAGAATCAATAGAGTGACAAATGAGATCATGAATCAGTATAGAGAGAAGAGGAGAAAAAAAGCCTTCTGCTGGCAGCAGAAGGAGTGTGCTCTTTGGGGAATTAATCGTGCTGCTTTCAAAATCAAATCTTCATGTCCCACTTAGAAAGACTTTATTAATTGATTCATTCTCACGCCCTGAGATTAAAAGAGTGAAATAGCTTCATGAGTGGAAGCTGATGACATGGTTGCTTGTGACAGTGAAGGCTGGATTTTTTTTGAAAATCTTGCCTGTAAAATACAGAAATCATCCAATTATTAAAGAAACCATTAACCAACTATTGCCCCATTATGTTTTTGTGAATGCATTTCTCTAAAAATATGTTGGAAAAAAAAATTCCAAGTGATAAATGATCTATAATAAACGGGCAAACAGCAAGTGAGAGTGAGAACAGAATTACAACCAAATAGCCCACCTGTAAGTCCTGTCCCTTGCTTTTGCAAGGGGCTCATCACCACCTCCTGGTTAATGTACATGCCAGTGGCTGGCCCTGCTGCACAGAAGTTACTTTTTTAGCTACAGTCAAAAACTTAAAGAATTAAACAGGATTTTTTTTTTTTAATGTAGAGCTCCTCACCCAAACTTCAGTGCTTATTCACAGTGAGGTGCAGTGAGATGTCTGCTTCCCCGTGTGCATGGGCTGGCTGACATCACAGCTGTTTTCCCAGTTCATGCTGATCTCATGATCCTTGCTGTATAGCAGGGGACTTGGGGATAGGTAAGGGGACAGGGTGTGCACTGGTTTTGATATGCAGTGAAACCGCCCTCTGTAGGCAGTGTGCAGTGCAGCCTCACACAGCTTAGTAACTCATGTCTAGCCTTTAATCACCTTTGAAATACCTGTCAGGTGGAGATGCCGGATCATTCAGAGCTGATTCTCTTACTCACCAATTTTGTTTACCAGACAACCATGCTGGAGCAAGCGATAAAAAATACCCAGGAGAGTTATGACGACGAAATTCAACTTTACAATGAGCAGATTGAGAACCTGAGGAAGGGGATAGAGGAAGCTGAGAGGACCTTGGAGAAGTACACGACCGACTGCCGCCAGCTGGTGATCTACCAGCAGTCCCTGGAGAACGAGCTGGAGCGGTACAAGCGCATCATCGAGAACGAGGACAGCCGGTAAGGCTGGATTTCTGTGCTCTGCAAAGGGTCCAGTGAGCTCTTGTGTTGCATTTGAAGAAATGTACGTTCAAGGGCATTTGATCCACCTAAAGCTATGGACGTTTCACACCTTTCATTGGCCATTTTCCAATTACAGGAGTCGAAATAGATGCAAAACCTGCTCACGTCCCTGCTGAGAAAGGGGCAGAGCCATTCTGAGCTTCTCCTTTTCCATACAGTCCTGGCTTCAGTGCACAGAGGTCAGGACCAGATGGAAGCAAACTGAATGCCCTCTCCGCTGCCTGTGCGTAGTGGATCTTGCTGGAGCATCCTGGGGCAGGCTGGTCTCAGGCAGGACACGTCCTGTAAAGCAAAGCACTCCTCACAGCAAAGCCGCTCTCAGGCAAGCGGGGAAATCGAGCATAAGAAACGTGCAGGCGCTTGGGTAGTGTTTAAGCCTACCGAGGAGCACTGGCTCCCTCTAACGTCAACCATCAGTCTCACAAGAGGAAAAGGAGCTGGGCCTTCATAGCAGCACCTGCATGGGCTGATGCCGCAGGAGCAGAGTGCCCCAGGCGCTGTTCGGGGTCACCCCGAAGGGACTGGGGAAGGATACCCACCAGTGGTCGGGAAGGATACCCACCAGTGGTCGGGAAGGATACCCACCAGTGTCTCACACGTGAGCAGCAGGTTTTTAACGTTCAGCATCCCGTTTTGGACCGTGCATTCTGAGGAGGAGTATCCGACTGGGGCAATTCTCAGCACGGAAGTGGCTCTGTCTCCTGACTGTGAGAGGAGGTGCAGCCCCGAGCTAGACACATAGATACAGATCCCAACAGGAGAAAATATTCTCTCAAATTCTGGCAGGGCACACCGGTAAGGCCATGGATATGGTAACTAGTTTGCATATAAGCCAGCGTCTCATTTTTAATTTTTAACCTTTAATGCTACTAACTCCTCAGGTGTTTTTTTTTTTTTTTTTTTTTTTTTTTTTTTTTTTTTTGAGAAAGACTGCTCAGTTTTCCTCTTGCCCTTCTGAAGTCAGGCACAGGCAGGCAATATTGTAAATGCTACCAATTTTTCCATTTTACTGGCCAGCATTTACAAAGTGATGATGTCATTTGCTGAATACAACCTATGACACATTCAAAGAAATTGCATTGTTCAGGAAGGACTTGTCAGTCCTTCATTCTTTGAAAAATCGCATCCATGTACGATACCTCAAAGAGAAAAATCCCTACTGCACCGGTACCTCTGACAAGGCTGAAGGTAGGAGAATCTAGGTAATACCACTGGAGCTTTTTTTTTTTTTTTTCCTGTAAAACAAAGTTACTCTCATTCTATAGAAATAAAANTTCCTGTAAAACAAAGTTACTCTCATGCTATAGAAATAAAATAATGTATATGAACATACCTTGGAAACTAGATGCTAGTTTTTCTCTGGGAGACTCAGCCAGCTCCAGGGTGAAATGCTGAAAAAGACACTTCATTGCAGAGGTTCACTAAGGTGACTGACTGAAAAATCTGCAGGTGCAGCATCGCATCCCTTTCATGGCACTGGACTGGAGGCTTTTGCACAAGTGTATATAAGTTGAAGCAAATTTTGTAGGCCAATACTTTTTCCACCCAATGGCAGGCTTAGAAACCACAGGATCTGACTGACCTTGTGCCTTCTGATTCCTTTGTCAAAGAGGAACTCAGCATGAGAATCGCTTTTCATCGGTAGATTGAATGTTTCTTATTTTTCAGTACTTAAGAGATTATTAAGACTCCTTCCACCTATTGACAGAGGGAGCCACTCTTAAAAGATACAAAAGGAAAAATGAGCTAGTGTCTGTTGATGTATGGCTGTATCCTTTCTCATTTCCAAAGTGTACGGCCACTTTGTCTGGGGCAGGTCGCGTTGTCCCTGTTCCTGTCCTGGGCACAGCTGGAGGCAGAGATACAACAGTTCTTGCAGAGGTGCAGGTCTGCGTAGGCGTGAATGGACTGTTTGCCATCCAGAATCCCCCCATTCTTTCGAAGTGCTGTGATAAATTACTACCTGTTGCTGTGGTTTTTTATTATCAGTGCACATCCCACGGCTCCTGGTTGTGGAAGGCAGCCCAACTCCTGCGAATGTGCTGTGGCTGTGTTGTTTTCCCCAGAGAAGGAACAGGCTCCCACCACTCTCTTTAACACACCAGCACAGAGCAATACATTTCTTTAATCTCCATGTTTCATTTTGCACGATTTCACTTGCTCACGGTGGAAATGAGGGGGAGAGGTCTGACTGATGCGCGTCTTCTCCGGCAGGTTAAACTCTGCTATAGCAGGAACGCCAGTCACACTCTTCACGCAGATCTATAGACCTGTCCAGCCTCAAGCTTCCAGGGGAAGAGGTAAACCTGTGTCATGTCTTCCTGTGTCTGTCAAGAGCAGCATCACTGTAATTTGTTTTTCCACTTGTCTTCCATCTGAACACCAGCCGTGAGTACCTGACTCAAGGCTCACTAAGTAAACGCAGCGATTTCAGCTTGCTTCAGCTGGCTTTGGGACAAACTGTCAAAGGCCAAAACCACAAGCCAACAAGTTTCTTTGCTTATTTTTGTGATTTACTACTTAGGCCACTCAATAGAGCAAAGTCTGCCTGGAACTACGGAAGGAGCTGAGATTTATTTTGCTGACTTGTTGCAAATTGTCATCCCAGTTTAGTCATGGGAGTCATTTAGACTTGGTTAGTGCTGCGGACCAGCAGAGCACACTTTTGGTCCCATTTATGTGCCATGGCCTGTTTTCCTCTGAATAGGGTGTTTCCTCCTTGTTGTGGGAGTGTGGGAGTGCCTGTTAGAATTAGGATGCTCATAAACCCAGGGACAAGGAAATAGCCAGGAATAAAATCTTTTTAGGTGTTTTTTTTTTTT
>VXAV01001894.1:110462-150166 GCA_013399715.1 Alectura lathami
GTATTATACATTACATAACATATGTAATTCTATATCTATTTATAAGCAAATATATAAGATATTGTGAATATACATATTGTATGTAATATATATATATATAGAGAGAGAGAGAGACACTGCAGGGGCATTCTACGCATTCAGGCATACAGGAGCGTGCGCAAATATATAGTAAACTCCTCCCTTGGATATGTACATGCTGCTCTTTCTGAGAACTCTGCCTTCCCTGAATACCTCCTGCAGTCAGTGCAGTCCCTTCAGTGCCAAACACAGACATGAACAAACCTGTCCCCAACCCCTTTCACTTCAGGGTTTTGGGGGTATGCTTCATGAACTCCAGTTCGTGGTTTGAAGTGGGCCCATCTTGTCCTTGGGTTAGTTTTTAAACCAGCAAGTTGAACACAGTTGACACTAATAAGGTAATTGAACAAATAACCAAGAGCATTTTAAAAATAAAAATCACGCAGGGCCTGATTCTTCTCTTTCTGACACGCGATTGTCTTAACAGACTGCTGCATGTAGCGAGGAACCCGCGAACAGCGTGAGGCTGCTCGCCTGGGGTGGGTGTGCAATGTAATTCACGTAGACTTCAAGGAGGTTTAGCTGTTTATTTTGCATTTGGATTTGGAAAGGAAAGAACAGGCCTCACAGGAGGATAAAAGATGGATATTCACTTGAAATAACAGAATAAATTATACATTCTGAAGTGAAACATATGCACCATATAACCGTTGGGTTACATTTTTAATTTGTTAGATAAATATTTACTTACTTACTGAATATGTTTCTACCACTATGCACCTGATTAACCAGGAGAACTCTTCGTAAAACATTTTAGATGAATACTCTTTATATTAAAAATACATCATAATAAAACTCTGAAACCAGTCACTGCTAAAAAGTAGATCTTGGATCCTGCAGACATCTTCAGCATCTGCTTAACATTAGTACTTGAGTGCTTTTACTGTGAGTGCCTAAGTGTTTGCAGAATCTAGTCCCTTTGTTACTCAAAGGTTCAGTTTGGGATCTCACACCTGAGAACATGGAGCAGTTGTGACCAGGAGGAGTCCCCACGGAGGGGGACGTCATGTCTTGTGGCAATAGCCAGAGCAGACTCGGAGGTGGGAGAGACTGACTTTACTCACGTGTGACAGGTGAAGGTGGGACTGACCCTTTAAACACCAAAGAGCAATAATTACCGACAAATCTTCCCAAACACACTACATTTTATTTCCCAAGAAGGCCAACTTTGCATTACGCGTAGATAACGTAGGCATATTCTTCTGCTTAAATATATTTGTATAACACAAAAATAACAAATCTCTATTTTTAAAAATGAAATTTGAATTAAAATTGTTTGGGGACTGAAGCTGCATACTTCAGACTTCCCACAGCGATTTACTGACAGCCAGGTCATAAACCCCAGAAAACAGGGGTCTGTGATTGGAAACGCTGACACAGCAGCATCTTCCGCTGCTGTAGTATGGTGCTTTCAGAATAGAGGTGAGCAGATGCACTTTGGCACACAGGTTGCCAGAAATCCTGCAGCTCATTCCCTATGTGCTCATATCGCTGGGAGATACTAAATTGATTTAAATGGCCAAAATTAAAAAGAAAAAAAAAAAACTTAAATTTGTGCTTCTAGAATGCCCTGACCTTGTTTGCAATGCACTTCCCCTGGTCACCTGGCTTTAGCATCACCTTGCCTTCCTTACTGCGTGCTTGTTGAACCATTCTGTGGCTGAAGCATTAGTATGTGCATTGTTTAAATTGTTAAAACTCTAAAAAGACCTGGTTTCTGCAAATGGGATTGGTTATTTTTCTTCATCCACGGATTACTTCTTTTTATGGGGTCTAGTGCTGCTTTGGTTGAACCCAGTGGGGAAAGTCCCACTGAAGCTCATGATGCAAAAGAAGCTGTTAGACATTCAAAGGCCTCTCCAGCCAACCTCTTTGTGATTCCCTGTCTCACAATAATTTTTTAAAATGTACTCATTATCACCACCAGCCAATGTTAAAATTCTTTTTTCTTTTTTTTTTTTCTTTTAAATACAAACAACATTTACCACAAAAATATGAAGGGAAAAGCTATCAGCATGTCTGTGGATATTACCTATTTGTATGACACAAAAGAAAAATCATTTACAGTCACAAACTGTACACATTATTTGGTGGGGGACGGTATATTTGTGGTTTAGAGTAAAAAAATGATTGCTTCAGTGGTAATTAAAATAATTATTGACAAGAGATTAGACTTTAAAATCAATAAAGTGTGATAGTTTGGCTACAGAGACGATCATTGTAATATGTCTAACACAGAGGTCTGGATAGTAGAAAGGTGAACAGAGGGATCTGGGAAAGGAAAGACACTGTCATGCAGAACAGTACTAGTTCTTGCTCAGTATACTCTTCAGGCTTCTCTCCACTGCTTCATCTAATTCTTCTTCCAGCTCCTCCTTCTTGGACATGGCCAGTTTGGACTGATAATCTTTTACTATTTGGTCTATGTACGGTGCGCTCTGGGTGCCGTGCAGCATCAGTGTCCACTCCTTCAGCACGCCCCGCTGCGGCACACCGCCGACAAACCCAATCTCTAGAACCCAGGTGCCTCGGGGGTCTTCTCCCCAAGTGTGCGTGGTCATGAAAGGCCACTTGTCAAAACCCACCTTGGAGTCGTCATCCCTGGGACGCCGGCTCAGCAGGATGGATTTTGTTCCCATCGGCGAGGTCATGTTGATGTTGAGGTCTCCTCGCCGAGTTGAATTCACAGTTATAACTGCTTGGACGTGTTCAAGGTAACGGACAAAATTTTCCTTCCCCTCACAAGCATCAGTTGTGAGCGTGAGGACCAGCTTGCCACCTGGTGGTATCTTTCTGCAGGTCAAAAGATAATTAAGCAAATTAGAAGCTTATATACAGCATGACATGGCTTATTTTAAACCCACTATGTTTTGGTGCATTACAGGAAAACCTGTACTGTTTTCCTTATTAATACATGGAAAACTAAGGAAATAATAGCTGCAAACTTAGCCAGAAATAAAACATTCTCTTTTTAGAAAATGGTATTAAAACCTTAATTTGAAAATTCATTATGAAATGTACACCTACACAAAGAGAGAGGGAATACAATTAAGAAGTACATGCTGCTGTTTAAGAAATGTTAACATATATTTAATAGCTGTCTCTACTTATCACTGCTATATTGGGTAATTGCATAATAATGTGTGTGTTCGGTTAGGAGCCATGAGCAGTCCGTTGTGTCAGTCACCTGGAAAGACAGCAGCAAACCACTGTCAAAAAGTCACAGGAGCCCGCTGCACAGAATTCCAGTGCAGTCGTATTCAGGTCAGTATTCTCGCTCTGATTTCACTTGAGAAGTATGTTCCCATGAAAATCACTGGCCTTGAGCTACTCCCATACAGGAACACATGGGAAAGGAAGCAGCCTTTTTTACTGAGCTGCCAAGCACTGAAGTCACAGATTTCCTGGTTGTTACAGTTCAGTCCTAATGAAGGCAAACTCACAAGAACTGAAGGGCATTTGTCCCTGTGAGGGTGGAGTATAAACACATCATATCAGAAAGTTAGATCCTCTGATGGAACATAGGCTCAGTCCAGCCACATTTATGCCCAAAGACTCTGCCATCCATTGGAAACCAGATTCCTGTCCCCAGCACACAGGGCTCTTCTGGTGGCCAGTCAGACACTGAGGATACAATGCCAGACAGCTAGCTTGAAGAGGAGAAAGCTGCCAGCACAGCTCTGTGAAAGCACATAAATGGTCTCACCGACTTTGTCTACAGGATGAGTTGCTCACAAAAGGTGCAGTACTACCCCAGGCTGTGCTCCCAGCTACCCAGCATCACTGGCTGGCAAACAGCATTGGCTACCCAGGAAGCGAAAGCCAAATTCCGAGTGTCTCCACCATCAGTGTGCTGTGAGCAGCATGCAACTTTAACTGAGATGCCTGAAAATCAAGAATTACTGAAAACATTTTAACAAAAGAAAAAAGTAATTGAATACTCCAGTCACCTTGGTATTTATTACCTCTTCCAGAGCTTATGGCTTCTCTGACACCTAGGTTTTGCAGTAAAATAAGGAAGAGTGGCACTGACCACGCTATGCTAACGGAATGCCTTCTTTTCAAAAGAAATCTGAGTCTAAATCCAGCTTTTCCTTTCACTATTGAAGAAGAGCATTCTTCAGAGAGCAGTGAAAGCGTTTCATTCAAGCCTAACTTCCAGGAAACCTTTTCATCTTGAGCCGAGCTCCATGTATTGTTCAGTACATCACTAATGTAAGCTCAGGCCTGTCTCTGCACCCCTTCTATAGGGTATTGACTTCTTGGGAGTACTTGCAGAATGAAAAGAAATTCACACCCAGATCCTCAAGGCATTTAAACACTCACCTTAAACTGGAAAAACAAAAGTGTTGTTTTCAAGATGCCCTGCTGCAGAAGCTGATATGACATAAATACTATGTAAATATATACTTGAAAATAAATACTTGAACACTCTAATATTATTCCCTCAGGATGCATTTTATGTCCCATGGCACAAGGAAAATGCACTATACGCCAGCCAGAGGTGAAGGATGTAATCTCAGTTACTGTATGTTTGAAATTTCTGTGCACGGGAAACATCATCGTCAAAGCAATCTGACCTAGTATCATCTCACACAACAAACAAAGCTTTGTTAAGCAACGCTTCATTCTGAGAGCTGGGATAAATGTTGCTGCAGCAAGACCAAACTGGAAAAATAAGCAGAAGTGCAATTTTAATTTCCAAGGGACCTCTGGAGATGCTAAAACCCCATTAGTTCTATTTACAGTGCAATTAAAAAAATGCAGATGTTGCAAGTCATGGTGTTTATTATCTCCTGCCAGAGGCAGTTTTATTGGTAGACACAAATATTACAGCCGTACTATTAACCTACAGATGTGTCAGGTATAGGGGGCACCTATGCCAACTGCACCCTGAGACATCATTGCGGTAGAGTTGGGAGGCTTCAGCAGGGACTGACTTGGTTGAAGTAACTTCTCTACTGTCGTATGCTTTTAAAATCTCTTCTTTACCAATGTTTGTGATGTTCTGGGTGCTGCTCTCAAAAGGCACCAATACTGGACAGCCATTTCTCAGCTCTGGAGCTTTTTGGGCAACCACAGCTATAGGGAAGCATTACTGCAGCTCTGGATCTCTGGGATAGAGGAAATGCCCTGCCATCACCAAGGGAAATCAACTCTTCTGAAAGTACTACACCCTCTACTTTTCTATCTTGACACTCTGTTCAACAGCAGGAACTGGACAGAAGAACAGAGGCAGAAAGCGACTCTAAGGTGACACAGCGCTTGATTTCAGTCTGTTCCCAGAATACCTCTAACACCCTGTCTGATGGATGCAGCTAACCCAAGTAATGAAATCCTTTCTCTTCCCTGAGGGTGATCCCCACTTCAGTACACGGGGTTGCACTCAGATAAATGAGATGCCTTCTCATTTTCAACAAAAGAAAATTCAAATTTAGCTTCAGCATTCTCTCGTATTTCCTGCCTGTGAGCATGTGTAGGCCAGATAAACTAGAACTCAGATTTCAGCTATAGAACCCTGGATCCTGCAAATACAAACCCATCTGGAGGATGGGAGCAAACAGTCTTTGCCTGGCTGAGCTATCTACTAGGGCAGCATATTGGTTTGATTTCTTCTTAAAAAAGATTAACGATGCTTTCAAAAACAGCACAGAAACGTCAAGTTTCAAATGTTAAAGACATAAATTGGCCACGATTAGGTTAGTATTTCAATAATTAAATTGAACTATAGCTGTTGTAGTCAATTAGTATTAATTCATTCACTTGTTGACTCATTCACTTTAGCAGACAGAGGTAATCAGAAAACAATTTGACTACCTAGCCTGCAATTTGTGATTTGAAGAATATAAGCCAAACACAATTAAATGCTGTAATGTTCAGACTGAATCTTCAGTACCTGTAGATGACTGTTTCAGTCTTCTGGAGTTAAAACTGTCTGGTAAAACAGGCCACAAGGAGATAAGACCTAGCTGACAGGTCTTTCGTGGGGCAGCAGTTTATGTGATTTACGGGGCCAGCCTCCCAGATTTTCTCTCATGCATAGTCTCTTTATTCACACTAACTTGCCGCAAACATACCTGCAGGCACTTAGGGGAAATGGATCCTGCTGTTAACGCCACTGGCACTAACAATGACACTATGGATAAGGGAAAGATGCACTGTTTTCCTCCAGCAAACAAGGAATGGAAAGGTCACGTAGTTTATTTTACCATCTTATTGAAATATCTGGAATGCTGCTGATAATGTTAGGCTTTCTTAGGAAAAAAAAAGTACTCATTATACTTCTCTGATTGTCTGGTTCTTTGTCAAGGTGCTTGCATACCTGCGGTCTCTTCAGTGCCTGAAGAAACCAAACACATACACGAGACTGTGCACTTACTCAGGTTCCTGTATGGACCCCCCAACGCAGTGGAATCTCTCGGGAACGGTCTTCCAGTCTTTGGCCATCTTAACCATTGCTCCTGCGTCTAGGACACCATAGCCAAACAAATGATTGAATTCCAGCCCCACACCATTCCTGCGCCACCGATGAACTTCATCGTGAAGCTGGTTCCTTTTGGAGGTGAGGACTGTCAGGTGCTGCATGTCTCTCCATGTCAGATCCGAGCTGTGGAAGAGTAGCACAGAAAACAAACGGTACAGTCTTTCCCTGCAGATATTAAGGGTTTGGGTAAGCCCTATGTGAAAATTCACTTCTGTTAATCTCACGGAAATTGTATCTATACACATAGCAGTAAAAAGCTTCTGTTGATTTCAGTGGGAGCAAGAATAGGTTTTAATTGTCTAACACTTCCCCTCAAGATTACAAAATCATTTCTTAAAGCAACTAATTTCAACTACACCTTAACTATCTAGCATGCAATTTTTAAGCTAATAACCTGAGTAATACACCAGATCCTGAAAAGAATAAAAAAGAAAAGGACGATGATCAAATTTTGCCTAACCTTTTCCTTAGATCTCTTTTCCTTGCCTGCTCCTCCTGCTTTTCCCAATGGACCTTCCAAGGCTCATCCAGAGAAGCTCTGCTCAGATGAAGCTGGCAAGCTCTAACAATCACAGTAATTTCAGCAGACTGCGAATGCAGAGATATGGGCTGTGGGTAGCTGCAGATTTGCATTGTGAGGTACGGTGGAGTGTTTCACCCGTGACATGCTAGCACGGATGGATGCAGTAAAGGATCATTTGTCTAGATTCTGTGATCATTCTTCATTATCAACCCTTGTCTTCCTAGATTTGCAGTGATTATGATGACAGGAAGGGTACTTCTAAGTTATTATTCTGGAAGCTTTAGAACTGACATTCTAATTCTACATAACTAAAGCTATTCCAGTTGTTTTATGATGATCTCTTTCAGCATTACAATATGTCTGATTCAAACCATCAACCAAAAAGGATCCATTTTTCAGCTTTCTGTGCCCCGAGTAATAAGCATGCAGGCATGCTGAATATACACCAGAATAGCCAATTAGTTCCATTTTTTCAAGGTGACACGAGATAGCTGAAAACCAGAGATCACTTGCAGCATTCTTACCAAAACATTTTAAGAGCTACTACGTATCCTGAAACTATACTTTCAGTCTCACAAGCAAGCTTATTTTTAGAGACGTGTAAGACATACGTGAGCTGAGAGACATGCTGCAGGCAAGAGAAGTCAGTGCAGGAAATTGTTGGCCACTCCTGCGAAGGCAGGGTAATTCTGGACAATACAACAGAGGTTTAATACAGCCAGAGGGGAAGGAGGGAGGAGACCACCACAGTCCTGCATTTTTCTTTTCTTTCTTCTCAGTGAAGGCTACAAAACCAATGGCAAACTGGGGGTATTAGTATGGCAAGATTAGTTACAGTCTTCTTGGGCAGCCCAAATGAAGAGGAATGATAAATTATTAGTGAGAGATTAAGCTTGTAGCCCAGGTTAAACTTGCAGTGGTCAGAAAATTCATTAAATCTTTGTATTTTTATGGCCATACTAATTTATTACATTGTGGCTGTCCCACTGATCAAATCTGATAGTAGAAGGATTGATCACCTAAAGTTAGACACTGGGCATGTTTATTCAACACACATAAAATCTGAAAATGAGCCTTGGCCCAAGTCATGCTCTGAGCACAATAATGACTGCTCTGCTAATGATATAAATTTTGTCTCCTCTACTAAATCTTCATTCTTCTACATACTGCCAAGGAAAACTGTGTACACAGTGTTCAGTTCGTGCTGAGATTACAGCAACTGAAGCTGTAAAGTTGAGCAAATGTTTGTCTCACTTCATAAAACAATTTAACACAAAGGAAAAAGGTGGTGTAGGTTATTGTAAGAAAAACTTTTCCTAATCATTAGAAGAGAAGATAATGAAGCAAGATACACAAGAGGTCTCCAATGTCATGAATAGCACAGAGAAGGTAAAGAGACAAGGGATATTTGTTCTTCCATATAACACAGCGATTATATAGCATAAAAGCAGATTACCAGCAACTGGACAAGGAACAACAAAAGAAGCATTCCACACCACTGCCAACAAATATTATTACTGTGGAACTGATTGCCACTGGATGATGCAGCTGCCAAATCACTGTCAAGCTGAAAAGGAGTTGGACAAATTCAAGAAAGAGAACTCTGCCTGTGGCTGTTGAACAGGACAGGCTGACTGCAACTGATTGCCCAAGCTGCTTAGTGAAAGATTGCTCTTCATGCCTGCTCGTTACTCTCTCCCCCAAGCATCTGTCATTGCAAACAGTTTGTGGGACAAGATGAACTCCTGTCTGATACTGTAGGTCATTCTCACGCTTTTGTAAGCTGGACATGCCCCACTGGGTATGTGGAAAATGAAGTTACACCTCCCTCAAACAGCGCTGGTGAAGATAAACCCCCTGGAAGCTGTGGATGAAGAGAGAGCAAGTCAACCAAAATGTATCTGCTTCACGGCTCTGGCAAGACCTAGCTCCGTCTGTAAGTCACCAGCCGCGTCTCTCACGTTCCCAGCAGCGCATCAGCTGCTCCTTCTAGCCAGCTTCTATGATGAACAACATGAAACAAACCCCAGCTGCCCTCCCCTCCAGAGCTCACAAGGAATGTCTTAACAGCATACTTAGCCTCCAGGGCCAAGGCGAACACGCCGGCTGCTTCGGGGGCAGCTGCAGATGTTCCTGAGTGACGCAGGGTGCAGTTGCCATACAAATCTGTTGTAGCCTGCAATGACGTTAGACTTAATTAATGAAAAGTGTTAATCCATTTTCCTTGCAGCTGCAGAAAAACACAGAACATGGAGTTTGTGCCCTTGCTCTTCAGAGTAGTTGTGGTTTTGTTCAGAGGGTCTGTGTTCTTTAGAATTGTGCATGAATTTAAAAATGTGAGTCATAGTTACAGAAGGCGGGAATGCAAGAATAAATTACGATGTAGGAAAACAACAGTTGTTACCACTTAGAACTCAAACTTACACAGGTATCATTTATTTCCTATAGACATGGTTTAACCAAAGGCCTTGAATTTCCTTATGGTTGTCACGAGGGTTGGAAACTAGAATTGTTAACACTGCTGAGATTTCTAACATTTGTACAGCTCCAAAGCCAAGACAAGTAACTGTCTTCTATGCAGACCTAAGGGAAACCTTAGAAGTGCATTTTCTGGTGATAATTACAAAGGTGCCACGAATTGTTTCAGCTGATACCAGCACAGTGCTGATACCAAGGTAGAAACCAGTATTTTTCTATCTGCTACTGCACACAGACATTTAGGATGCTAAAACGGATGAAGTCTTTGGGGCTTGAGACTGGGACAAGGAAAATGCATAGCAGCTTTTGGCAAGGGCTGACCTTGAGTTACTACACCTCAGTTTTCCCCTCTGTGAATTAGACTGTGTCCTGGCTAGTCTGGAGGTGCTGAAGAGCAGTGGCCAGCACAGTGCAAGAGAATCCCAGCCACACTCCAACACCAGCTGCATGTTTTCCAGTAGTAAGCATGGCCCTGTAAAGGACTTGAGTACGGTTCTCCATGCTGCTCTCAATATGAGACTCTGTCTCAGGGGGAAATCTGAACCTCCACATTTCCTCTCTAGCTGACTGCATGTCTGTCTGCTCTGTGCAGCTTCTAGCACAGCAGAAGTCTGTTTTGTGACTGCCCTGCCAGAACAATTAAGGATGATTTCAGATGCCTTTCATTTAGATTTTTCCAGAGGCCTTTTGTCAAACTGTCCTCTGGAAAGAGGGCAATTGAACTCCTAAATCTGGTTCCTGATAAAGGAAAGCATCAGCTATACGAAGCTCTAAGATATGGGGCTGTTCTCAATGTTAATCCTACATCTCCTCAGCTGACAGTTTTGGCACAATCGCATACTGCAGATGAGAAAATATCCATCTCAACAAAGGACCATCTGCTGCTCCAAAGCAGTCAGAGTTGTAATGGGTCGTGGGAGTGCAAAAAGACAGCAGCAACAACACAATAATATCTGGACTCACCACGCCAGCCTCTGGATTTCTCTTCCTCCCGTTACTAAAGGTGGAGGCTAGGGTTGAAGAGCAGCTTTCATCATACAGGGCTGTCCGTCCGTCATTTATAGCAGAATTGATGGAGATTGTCCACATGCTCGATGCATAACCATCGCAGTTGCAGTCATCATAGCTGCCCCCATCTCCAGAGGCCCAGACATAGATGCTTCCTTTCCCTCCCCGGCCCTGTGAAAGGGGAAAATTGACCCTCTTGGGTTAAACTGCAAGTAGAGAGCAGCACCTACGTTCAACAGCACATCTAATTGTGAAGATAAGTATCTCTAAAGGAGAAAACCAGTCCAAACAAAATATATATCAACCATAAGCTGAAATAAAACAGACTTCTGCAGGTTACATCTAGTCAACTGGCAGCCACAGCCGACCGTGCAACTTCATGCACACAGAGCGTTTCCATTTATCTCCTGTTTTGCTTGATGCCCTGAAGGCTCCTGTGCCAGACACTAAGACGTTTTATGGATTCATTAGCACTTATACCAAGGTCTAAGTGTTATGGGGAAGGTGTTCTTTTAAAAGAGATATAGGTCACCTCAGACATATAGGTTTGTAAGATCCACTTAGGTTTGGACAATGGCTAAGAACTCTGTAAAGCTGGCACCTTGTTCCTCTCAATAGATTTTTCTCTGTAGGTACCACTGACTCAGAGCTGTTTTTCTGGCAGACCAGCTGCTACTACCAAGCAGAAGATAAAATTATGAGATCATATGAATCATCTACAGAAAGACGGTCTACCAAAACCACTGCAAAGTCCAGAGACAGATGGGAGAGACCAAAGATGAAGGGCAGCTGTAAAAGCTATGACCTTCCTATTAGGTAAAGGAAAGAAAATTGCATCCTCTCCCCCACTTACAGATAGGCAAGGAGCGGTAAGGGATCAGCTCTGCTCCCACCTCTCATCCCATACTAAGACTGGAAGAAGACACTTGGAGAAAGATCAGCGGCACTGAACCCAAGGTGCAGAGCTCCCACTGATTCCAGCACAGCCACAATTTCTCCGTGTTCTGTCTAATGTAATCCAAGGGTACATGGCCTCAATTTACCATGCTGTTTGTGTGCACTGGGCACAAGATGAGAAAAAAAAAATCTTCTGGCCTCTTCATTGTCCAGCAAGAAGTGGAAGTTGAAGCATACATAAACATAGCAACTTGCAATAGTATTTCAATAGGGAACCTTTTCTGCAAAGAATTTAAATCAAATCTGAGCTCCCAGCAGTAGCTTCTATTTTTCATCACACCCCACTGAACAGAGCCACCTCATTATTTCAACCATGTTAGTGAGCTGCGTTATAATCCACTGAATTGCACAGCAGGTTTGCTGCCACTGGGTACATAACATCTCAGGACAGAGATTTTCATAATTAAGATGATGACTATGAAAAAAGCATACTGAAATCAGTCTGAGAACCCCCACAAAGACCTGAGATCAAGCATTTTAGTTTTAAAGGAAGGGGATGCTGTTGCAAAAATACATTAAAACAAAATATTTCCAGCAAATCATTAGAACAAACAAACAAACAAAACAAAAAAACAAAACCCACCAACACTAGCATAATGAAAGCAGTTATGCCTTTTTTTCCCCTTTCACTTTTTACATACCCCATCTTGTGCTCTGAGTGCTGCTCCCCTACAAAGCCCAACCCTGGGCTGTCATGCTCACATGCACCATCACACCACCCTGTCACCATCTGTGCCTTTTGGACAGCCTCGGTGGCACCTAGAGCACAAATCTGTCTGTCCCCAAAAGGCAGGCTGCTGCTGCCAGGAAGAGGACATTTGGCATGTGTGGACCCGTTCTTAAACAAGTCTTTCTTTCCAGCCACTCTGATGGGAGATGCAATTTTCATGTGGAGGCACTTAGCATGGGGAAGCAGACTTAGCCCTGCCTGGCAAATTGCTCCACACTGCCAAAACCAGGACCTGCTGCAGTGCGGTACATCCCACGGGTGGGATCTGTGGCAGAATGACAGAACACAGGCATAGCAGATTGTTGGTGGCATCAGGTGGAATCCAGGTGGAACTGACATTTGGGATTGAGGTTGTGGGTAGAGCTAGCCTGCTGAGTGCTGGTGGAGGCAGGTTTTGTGAGAGTCCCATCCACAAGTGTGGCACAGTTTTTAGAAAAGAAAAAAATACTCTAATGTCAATTGCATTTCCCTTTTAGCCAGGACTGGGAAGAGAAACAATCACATAAATAATAATCTATAATGAGCTGATAGCAGCCCAAGTGAACTATTTGCAGTGATGCCTGGGGCTTGTTTGCTTACATTTCCCACAGCCAGACCTGCAGCAGTTGGATAGTTTGCACAGGTCAGCTGTTCGTTGGCTGTCCTCAAGCAACTTTCCCAGTACCATACAGAAATATACAGCTTCAGGGGAAGTGAATTTTCACTTCTCTGGATCGTATTTGTCTCAAACAGAAAAATCTCACTGGCTCAGCTAAGTGTCACATTTAAAGCCAATCAATAGTTCCTAACTCAATCTCGACTTTACATGAACTTTAAAAATGCCAGTGGTGGCACTCAGCTTAGGCTGCTGTAAAAATTAGGACAAAAACAGGACTGGAGAAGGTGCTAGTAATATGCACTAGAAACACCAGAGGGAGCCTGAAGAAAGATTCAAGAATAAGAGGGAAGACTGACAGATAACAAGATATATTTTAAAGCGTATCTTTTCTCCAAAATCCTGCTGAAACCTGCTCATTTCCCCCAAAGCAATGCAGAGCGTAGCACTCACACTTCTGAGCCATCTGAAGCTGCAACTCGCACTCACAGCTGACAATGGATCTCAGTGCATTGAGGAGTAGCCCAGAAGAGGCCCACACCCCAGTTCACACTAAGCCAGAATTAAATCCTGGGCAAGGCTTGATGCTCAGAAAGAGACACAGGCAGCTGCTGAGAAGCTCTCTCTGCAGAAGCAGCAGGTTTTCTATTTCCAATGCTCTTTGTGGGATGTTGTGCTACCAACAAAAAATATCCCTGAGAAACTTTATTACCCATTTTCTCATCTTCTGAAGATCATAATCCCAGGAAAATGTCTTTACTGAACTACCTTGCAAAAGTGAGCTGGCAGGGAACTGCAGGCTAATTCATTTTATGTCATTTAAGGCACACCTTGAGCTCTTCTTTAACGTTGTTACTGTGTTCATGCATCATGCTTGCTGGGCTAGTGCCTAAGACAGTGCTTCTCAAAGATTTCATTCCTGGATCACAATTTCCAGATAAAAACTGGTGGTATTTGTTATAGAAATTTCCTCCAGCTTCCCTGACCTTTCCTGTAAAGGCTGTCGAGTGCTCATGTGAATAACAGCTGAGCCAGTGACACGGCACAGCCTCTGCTTTGGCTCCTGTAATTTGCTCATTCCAGCCCAGCCAGCAGGGTTGCTAAAGGTGGATGGAAGGAACATCGCAGTCTTTACAGCCCGGTTCTGAAGCAGACCCTTTGCCCCAGTCCTTCAGTCACAGATCAGGAGCAGCACTAGCAGTTTCCAAATGGGACAAGCATGAAAACAAGTTTCCTGCCCTGAAAAGCCAAGCACCAGGGAATGACAGCACTGGGACACCTGCATGCAGACACGCTCCGGATAATAAGGGAAAAAAAACCCCAAACCCTAGCTCCCAGGTGGTCATTGGTCTCAGCACATCAACCTAACTGTGATAAGGTAATTTTTTAGGCACACCAAAATAGTGTTTCGGGACGAGAACAGCCAAGTGGTTTACTCATTTTTAGGGACAGTTCCATGTCTAAGGAGTAAGCTGAAGAAAACATAAATGGAACGTTTGAAAAAACATGAACAATTGCAGAACTGGAAATCCACCATGTCCCCAGGCTGGGGCACCCCGAGGCAAGGATGTGAAGGAGCTGCAGGATCATTTGCCTGCTCCTGAGACCCGGTGGGACAAGCTGGCCTGGGCTCTCTGGCCATGGAGCAGCTCTCCCCACCCCTCCCGTGTGCGAGCAGTCCAGCCTGCCCAGCACACCCGTACGTGTCCCTTCGCTGTTGGTCTGCCTCATCCTCAGGCATTCAGTGAGGAAGGAGGAAGGGCCGTTCCAGCAGGACCAGGAACACAGTTCTCCCTCTTGATGGCCGAACGCTTGGCTGTTAGCAGAGGATGGCCACCGCCTGGATCCGTGTTTCAGTCAGGGTTGCTCGTGTTTTCGTCTCTCATATTTTGTTGACTTTGGTAACTGGCTGACTGGTTCTTCCCAGAAGATTCCTAGCCCTATTTGGGTCACGTAACAAGCACCCAAGTGCAAGACACTTCTGTGCAGGAGATTCGCAAAGGACTGAGCCCTGTAATTGTCAAACCCTAACAAAACACTTCATGTAACTTAGTACTAAACTCCCATCCACCAACTCCCAATTAATTGTACAATCGTTAATACTTCCTTTGGCTAAAAATAATGCTTGAGTTATTTTCTAGGCCTAAATTGCTGTTGAAACTAGTTAGGCTTCCGTTAGCCCAGAGAAATGAATGGAAAAATACAGTTTTGGTGAAGAGAAAGTAGCATTAGCTTTCAATTACGGTTCAGTGCAGCAGGGAAATGGGCAGGGAACCTGGAAAATGCCAAGACAAAAGCTTTTATTTAGAATAAATCAGCTTGCTCAAAATCAAACATTTCTTTCCGTTTAAAATTTACTCTCTGACTTAAAGTCGATCCATTTCACAAAAGCAAGCAAGAACTTGATGATCTGTACAAAATAAGCAAAAGGCACTAACTGAAGTGCTCTGGCTTGCCCTGATCTAGCTATTCTTTTTTTTTGTCAGATCCTGGGCTGCAAACTGGAAGCGATAATGCCTTCCTCTAGTCCAGCCATTCCGCAGGCGTAATTCTGGTATTGATAATGTTTGTAAAAATCAATCCCATTCTCTTTTCAGTATTGCTGAGCTGGAAAAAGATTCTAAACATCCACTTTACTTGCCACTAGTGACAGTGCTGGTTCCTCTGCACAGAGTTCCCAGTCTGTGTGATGTTCCCTGGCCTCACAGTTTCACCTGTGGGTTTTGCAACACTGTGCAGAGGGTCCTGGCTTTTATCACCAGCCTTGCAGGGAAGCAAAAGCACATGGCTACTGAGCTGTGGCACACAGATTAGGCAAAAAACATTCCCAGGGTCACTGAAACAGCACAATCTACATTTTGAAGCTACATTATTGTCTCGTTTCCTTAGAAAAACAGTAATTTACATGTCAGTAAAGAAATATTCACATTCGGAAGTTACAAATACTGCCATGTTGGGCCAAGCTATTGCAATGCAGCAGCTTTCTGCTCTTTATGTGACAGTCATCTGAATATTTGTGAAGGGCAGTATGTAACCCTGCCCCAGGACCCCATGGAGCACCAACCTCACCACAGCCAAGGTCCTCAGCTGATAAAGGCATGCCTGAAGCAGATGGTACCATAAAACAGTGAGCAGGTGATTCACCCCGTGCTGTCCTCAGAGACACGCGCATTCCCTGAGCTGTGGCAGGAAAGCAGATGGCCACAGCCCGATCTCCAGACCTGGATCACGTACACAGTGAAAGGTCGTGCATCCCATCACCAGGTCAGAAAAGCTGGTCATGCTGTTTTACCAGAGCCTGGAAGTATCTCACTCCAGATAAATGGGGCGACTTCAGAATACCAGACATACAATATACTCATGTGGGGTTATAATGTGGTTTGATTTTAGCTTAAATACATAAGACGAGACATGGAATTACCATACGTATTCCTGACACTATAGCAATAAGACAGTAAAGGGCTCCTAAGTTATAAAGAAGCTTGTAAGGCTTCCTCAGAAATGGAGTAATCAGAAGGCTGCCATGTCATAAACTAATTCCCCTGTCCTCACTTGGCTATTGAGCCAAGAAAAAAATTATGCTAGAGGTACCTAACTGCACAGACTTTAATAATGTGCTATCCTCAGTGTATTTCAAGCAACATGAATGTGATATGCTTGGCCTTGGATGGAAGCAAATGCAAAATATTTCCTTTCATTTTCAATGCTGTCCTTCCTTCTCTCATTGGTGAAACCAATTACAGAGCCATGATGAGACCATAAATTCTTAATATTGCTCCCTTGGCTATTTGCACTTGTGCAGCATTTTCTTAGGTAGGACCATATTGTGGAAGCAATAACATTTTCACCAGCACAGGCACAGATGGATTATGCCTTATGTATTCTGGATGAGCAAGAAATCAATTCAGTCCACGAGCAACTCCTCACAACTAATAGAAGAGCCTACATCATACAAATGCAATAGATAGAGACCAGCTTAGCCTGATTACTTTTTTTTTTCCTGCCTTAAATTCCAATTGCTGAAACTGGAAATACTGAACTCATAAAACAGCAAGTAAGAAATGTTTACTGGATATTGCGTTAAAGCCGGGATGTACCCACAAAACGCAGGTGGAATTAGTTCTTGAGCTAGTTCCCCTTTCCTTACCTTACAGTTGAAGATCTCTGATGATATAATTCTGCATGAAAGGTACCAGAGGACAAAAGGTCCATAACTAAGAGAGTGTTACTGCTGCTGGGATGTCCTCTACTGTCCCTACCTCCCCCTCCTAGTTGGTCTAGCCCCCAAACAGGTAAGCACATGTCAGCCAAGGGATATGACAATCACAACACTGCTCTCTCCAGTCACACTACTTACAAAATGCTACTACAGGCTCAATCCCCCTCCTCTGGAATGAAAGTTCCTCTCAGTCAGATGATACAGCTAACTGTTCCCAGCACGGGGCTGTTTATTCCTGCGTGGTCTCTTGCTCTGCTCTGTATTTGCACCTGGAATAATAACCCTCCTGCAACACATGAGGGGTGATGTAACTGAGCATATAAGAACCCTGGTCTTGGTGCAGTGCTCAGAAATCTCAGGACAGCGTTAGGTTGGTGACTTACTGAGGCTGTAAGGAAACCTGTCCCTTTTCTCCCTAGGTGCCACAACATGCTGCTGTCCACAGATACTGTCTAGAAGCCAGAAAATAAAATTTCATTAAATAAATCCGTTATAGCCTAAGAACAAAATGCAGCTTGAGCTCCCTTCCCATCCCTTCTGATTACATGTATTACACCAAGTTCTCACACACGCCACCCCATTGTGCTCCGCCTTAGTAATGCAATCAGTAAAAGAGCCCATAAAGTGCCAACGTGCTGGACAGATTCTCCTGTCCTTAATCATACTATTTACTGCTACCTTTATTGATGCTACTTGTTTTACAAGTGAAGAGCAGTGAAGGTATGCTTGAGACAGAAATATGAATTAGCTTAACTAATGCCAGGAGTGGGAAGAGGAAAAGTGAGCAGACATATTAGCCTTAGCCCATCTGGTTATGAATGCATGCTTCAAGCCCTACAACCAGACACACAAATGAGCAGTCTTTGACTGTCTGCAGTTATTGGCACGTTGTAATTATCAGGTGAGTGCTTACCCTCTGGAAAGGAGGATGCCAAAGGACAAGACATTGGAATCGAGTTTGGGGAAGGATGAAACTCTTGTGAGTCTCTCCTTGAGAGGAATCGCTAAGTATGGTGGCAACAAGGCAAATGTTAGCAGTGTTTGTCAGTTCAATTAACTGCATATTCCCTTTAAGAACTTCATCTCCTTCCCAATTATTTTTTAGTTTATTGCCTTAGTGACAAGGATATTAATCTTGCTCTGTGCAAGAGATCTTCTTCCATTTCCTTTCAGGACAGTCAAAAGTATTGCTTTTAGTTTAACAACACATTTTTATTCTCGGCATGTTGCTTTCTCCCTGCCAATATTTCAGCTTCATCACTAATTCATAAACCATCACTCTGGTGAGAATCAGCCTTAGACTGAGAAAAAGCTTTCCTATATTTATTTGTCTCAGTTTGTAAAAGATACTACTTTTCTCTTTAATGAGAAGTGTTGTGTTCTTTTCCTAAAAAAAAAAGAATCTGAAAAGTGATCGTAAATTAGATTTACGTTTGTACAGTCAATAGAGAATTTTGTGCATAGACTGGAGACATAAGATAGGTAGAATGGTGTATCAGAGGCTTGTTCATCTTCCCTTACATGCGGGGAAGCCTGTAGTAGGTTTTCCAAAGCAGTATGGAGAGTACTCAGCATCCACAGAAATCACAAAATGCCTTTGGGAAATCTGGCTTTCCGTGAAAAGAAATCAGAACAAGTTATACCCCCAAACACTTCTACGACAGGAAATGTAATGAACATAGTAAGGGTGGATACAGCTATGACCACAAAGCAGAGGGGGTTATCTAGGGGGGAGCTGCCTCCCGTGCACGTATTGCCAGGAGATATCTGTGAGACTGCCACTATAAACTTAAGTTCCTGGACTGCAGGATCTTTCTTAGGCACCACCCAATATTATTCCTTCTGCCCTCCAGTTCTGCAGTGGCTGTTGGACAGAACTGCTTTCCTAATGCAGCTCTTCTGTTCATGCTATGCTTTCTGATACAGTCTGAGAGCAATCCTTCCCAGAGGGCAGCTCACCACCACCCTTCTCTCCTTAGCAAGCAGCCACCCTAAGAGATCCCAGGGCTCTTCTGACCCTACTACTGTCAGTTAATTCTTAAAGAGACCAACAAACCCTTTTAAGAGGAGGGCATTAAAAAAGTTATGTGACCAGACCATAAAACAGAAGAGAAAAATCCCTTCTCCTACACTAAACATGCAGAAAGGTGTAATGCCAGCCTAACTCTGCAAAAGAGAGCACATGGCAATATGACAGCAAGTTAATTGAATGCTCTTTTAAATATCAACCAACTGGGAAAAAAATGAAGAAAAAAAAAAGCTCAAACCTTCCAAATTAAAACCTGCTTCTCTTGGGAGGGTAAAATACATCTTTCTTAGATTAGTTTGCATTACCCTGCCTTTTCTGCTACTTCTAGACTACTTCTGCATGGCAGCAGAGCCACAAAAAATTGGGATGGGAATTCTTCTATATTCAGAGTTTATCTCTGCTCTGACCAATATTAGTGGAAGGAAGATCAAGTATCTGCTAACTGTAAGACATCATGGTGCTACTAAAAATATGGCTGTGTCACACAGTGAAGAAGATTCTCCCCAGAACAGAAGTATTTAAGGGATCAGGCAACTCTGTATGGAAACTCCAGACAGATGGAAAGGCACAAGAAGAAGGTCTGCTTGTGTAGGTTGACTTCTGGGGGGCTTTGAGTTGGTTTATAAGGTTCACAGTACAAAACTGAGCAGACTCGTAAGAAATTTGTGACAAGTTGTCCTGAGTTATTGGAGTACGTTGCCAAATTTGTGGGCAAGAGCATGAAGACGCCTGTAATTCATCTGTTATAGGCAAAGCATTAGGGACTCGGGATCTGAGAAAGCTTTGGATGCTTTACCACCTACCACAGCAATAGATCTAATTAGCATGTCACAAAACATGGTAAACTGAATGTGTTGTTCACAGAGGGGTGGTGATGAAGAGTGGGTGAAGCTGGCACAAGCAAGAGGAAGAAATAATTTGGATAGAAAATGAGTAATTGCAGAGCTCCCACACAAAACCAGCCCAAATCTTCTGGGCAATTTCAAATCTTTCCATATGGAAACCCATCTACAGTCAACAGGGGGAGGAGGCTCGTTCCCAACAACACCAGGAGTAACTGCGGGTGTCACACCTGCATGACACCAAAGAGGAGACAGAACTGACTTGCTCGCTTTTTGAGTTGTGGCACTCATCTTGCCTGACCTTCTAGTAAAGCACAGGTTTAACAGATTCCAGGATGAGTGTCTTTGGCAAAGATCAGAGACTGTCTGTGGAAGGAGGTGAGAGGATGGGAATTAAACAAGGAGGGCCCTGCTACTAGAAAATAATATTACTCCACAGACAGTGGTGGTGCAATTACAGCTGCAAAAATGATCACGTGAGTCACCTGAAAGACACAGCAAATCCAAAATGACAACTAAACTGGTAGCACACCAAAACAGACAACATGACGTCAGTAGTGCAGCTAGCATCTTTCACATCGGGGAATATTCACAGGCCAAAATATTGCAGAGAACATCAACAGACCTTGGAATACTGACAGCTGAGATAGTCTACATAATTGCTCTGTGTTCTGCAGCATCTCCTGGAGGACCACGTATGCCCAAGTCGCTGATTCCAGTGCAAAGCGTGCACCCATCCCTGTCCCAATACCTCGATCATTTAACAGGATTGTTACCTTGTTCACGCCATCTGCCATCGCTTGCAGGGTGAGCTCTCTAGGTCCATCCACAGTCTTTCCATTATCAGTTGGTCCCCAGCTGGCACTATAGATATCTATGACCTGAGGCATATGGCTGATCGAGGAAGCCTCAATAATGTCTGTCATAAACGGCTGGTCGAGCATCCGAATACCTGTGGATTTAATCAGCATAAACGTGAACAGTGCATTACCCAGGGCAAGATGAAAGCTCAGCACCTGGGTAACTCCCCCAGCCCCAGGTATTTTCGCTCACTGGCCATTTAATTAATTCAGCAATTCTGCACCCTTTGTTCACTTTGCACCAGGGTGTGTTTTCCTGGCAGGATGCAAGCACTTAAACACCCCACCACAGCCATGTAGCGTGATCCCGAAAGAGAAAACAACTTACTGCTTTCTGACTACATGGTGTCTTTCATCTGCTATTTGAAAACACTTTGAAAACAATTGTATTTGGCCATCCCAGCATTTTTATAATATTTAAATAATATTAAACCTATTCAAATAGGTATTTTGTAACAACTAGGGATAAGGATTAAGTTCCCCCTCTAGCTGTAATTTATACTTAGTGATGAGTTGACACTTGATTTGTTTTTCCAAGTAATTTTTCTTTTTACTCTGGTTCTTCTCCAGAATTTAATCAGAAAAGGAAAAGATGCTATCTCCTGGAAGAATATCAATGTCTCAACAGAGCAGAACATGGTCAGTATTTGGACTAAAATAAAATAAAATAAAACCTGTACTAGAGGAGAAAATGAGTTGAAGTGATATGATCCAAGGATGCGTCAACTTCAAAAACCTCAGAGCACTGGCCCTAAGCAAGCCAGAGTGTATGACAGAGGCAGCACAAGCCCTCGCATCCATCATACCCTCCCAAAGGCCAGCTGAGCTGACAGTCAGCCTCCTGGCCTTCGGATGACACGCGAGTAATGGGGGACACAGAGCCAAGCAGTGGGCAGTGCTTTCAGGGTTAAAAAAAAAAAAAAAAAAAGTAGGAGAAGCAACAATCACAATTCCCCAGATCCTTGCTTACCAACTTCCAACTCCACCTGCAAACGCGACCCTGAATCATGTCTGGGAGCGGACTGCCAGCTCTAATTAACGTCTCACTTCCCACTGACCACACGGTGGTGCTACAGGTGCACACTGACCTCATGCAGAGCCAGCATTCTCAAAAACCAGTGGGAATTTTGCTATGAAATGCAAATCTGGAAGGCTATTTGTAGGCTATTGGTCATCAGAAAAGGCCTTCACCTCTTGATTTTTAAACAACCAGCCTGGAGCTGTAGATTATGCTAATAATACAAATGAAGTCTTGCCAAAATCTCATGCCTCAATTCACATTCCTCTCAAAGTAGTTTTTATCAGAACATAAATGTTGCCCCACCTGTGAAGGAGACATTGCCTTTACTACAGAGAAAGACAAACACTAGTTCTGCCTGGCCAGTTACTAATTCTTGAGTGACATCTCTTGGGGTAACTGCTTAGCAAACACTGCTTGGTGTCTTTCTAATGTGGAGGTTCAACATGGATTGTGCAGGTGACAGGCAAAATGTAGCCTTTCCGAGACTCTTCTGACATGGCTGTGAATCAGAGCAGAGCTGCCCATGCACACCTGCTGCAAATCTTCCCCAGGAAGCAATGGGTGCATTCACACTGGAGTTTTTAGTGTGGATTGGGGAATGAAATTAAATTCATAAGCATCCATCTGCACCTGCTGTGCCCTTATTAACATCATGGAACAATCTTACAGTGGGACAAATGGATTTCTTTAGGGTGAAACTGAACTGTCCAAGAGCTCACTCCACTCACTATACTCAGTCCATCAGTGCAGACAAAAGCTAGCTTGAAGTAAAAACACCCAACACACACCTGAGGTGTGAAAGCTGGGTGCTAAGCACCACCCAGCCCACCCTGAGCATCTGTTCTTACCGTTCTGCATCTCTTGTTAAAAAACAGAGAAGCAAAGCCAGGGAGAAATTCCTCTCCCCAGCTACCGTGTAAAGTAATAAACACGTGGTCCTATGCCAGCCTGCAGTCCTGTCCTGGGCAATGCTCCCTGTCCCTGCAGGAGCAGCTTTGTCTGAGGCACAGGAGTGTCAGGAGCACTTACACCTTGCATTGCTACTGTACCTGCCACCTTGGAGTTATACGCCACTCCCACGCCGCAGATGTTGTTGTTGGCAGCAGCAGACACCTCTCCTGCACATCTTGTCCCATGGCTGTGGGGGGAGAACACAGACACAACGTGAGCCCCAGCTAATGCAGTGGTCACTCTGCAGGTGCTGAACCAAGAGGCATCACCCTCATCATGTTTTTGTCTCACTGTAGCCAGGTTCCAGGGCTTCAGAGGAAAATCCTTCCCATGGCAAACTGCGGAATGCTGTAGTAGGGTATTCGGATGAGCTCATCCCTTCCTGAAGATGGAGATAATCAATTTCCCCTCTGCAGTATGAATGGCGCTTGCTCTGAGGTTAACACAGATAGTTATGCTTCCTTCAGCTGCAAAGTTCTTCAGCCCTTTTTAACTCTGGCTGTCAAACCAGAGTTTCTGCCTTGTTACCAACTACCAGACAGCAGAAGCAGACCCTTGGAAGAGCAGTGTAAAAATCCGATCAATATTGATCCCTGCATTTTTGTGACAAGGCAATGTGACACCTGCTATTTCCAGGCCCAGAGAATATGGTCCGATTGCCTTTTGGCTTTTCAAATCTGTATCAGGAGCGTAGCCCTGCCTACAAAGAATGCTGTGGAAGAGGTGGGTGCAACACCAGCTGGAGCAGCAGAAGGGAGCCCCAAGGGCCACCGCATTCCTCGGCAGCAGAGCCGTGGCTAGGCTGGCAAGACCAAGGGCATGTGCATCCCTCTCCTCTTCCAGTTGCCAGCTCCCAGGAGAGCACGAACTGACACAAGGCTGCAGCTGTCAGCTCCCAGATAACCTGCTGTCAGCTCGAACGGGAAACGGCTCTGCTCTGACACTGAGGTCCAGGCTCAGGCTGACACGCGGCATTTCAAGAACACTTGGCATCTCTGAAGTGCTTTACACCTCTTATCGGGGACCCTGAAGCTGCTGGTGGCTCTGAGGCAGCCTTGCAGGGAGGCACACCACATTTTTCTTTCTCTTTTTTCACAACAGAAATTAAACCACGGAGAAGATAAATAAGGGCAGTATAATCTAGTTTTTAAAACAGCGTAGAAGCAGAGAAACTAGTGAAACCTTTGCTGCTGTCAATTTATTTTTTTAAGATGTTGCATCAATACCAATCTTCTGCACCACTCACATCCATTCATTCTGAGGGTTACAGCTGGCTCCTACAGCACGCTATGGTTGCTCCTGTAGCATGCAAAGGATCCACGCAGTTAGCAGTGCTGTGTTATGAAGGCAGTACAGAGTCCCAGATAAACTGTCCCCAGAGGCAGCAGGATTGTTTTGTTTTAATCATCTTTTCTCTCCCTCTCTCTCTTTAAGCACCTCTGGCAAAGGTGAGCGTAAAATTAATAAAGGGTTGACATTCTTTTTATTGCCTCCCTTGGAGGAGTGTATTCTTCAAGGCAGCCTCAAGAAAGTAATGACTGGTCTCAAATGTACACGGCGTTGTGATCCGGAAAGGGTAAAGATCTCGTGCAAGTTCCTTGTACAGAGGGGGCAGAGGGCTGAGCGATACAGACTTCTTGATCAGCTGCAGGAGGAATTTCTTCCAATAACCAAGCAGGTTTTCCCTCATGCCCTTGTTCAAGGAACTGTGAGGAAACACGCCGTTGCTAGGCATTCGTTATCTAGTCACCTGTGGGCTTGCTACAAAGCCACAAAGCAGAATAAATGGCTTTGTTTAAAAATTGCCTTGACTGAGGCTGGGGCACACACACACAAATTAAAATTGGTGACACTGTCAGGCGAACTCCTTGTCTCACAGAGGGAAAAACCGTATTAGGACCATCGGAAGGCCCTCTCCCCCACCTCTGCAAACAGACCCATTCCAGCAGCTCAGGGTTTAGATGCTGTGCTGCTGACTGGAGGGAGAAAAAGACACATGCGAGTTAGTGCACACGCATTTGGCTGGATTATTAATGGCAAATAGCAGATTTTTCAAATTCAGCCCTTGCTGCTGTTCACGCATCATTGATAAATCCATTGTGGTTTTTATGAAGTGACCTGTGTCAGGGGCACAAATCACAGATTTTCTCCCCAGTGTTCATCTCTTCGCTATATTTCAATCTTTAAAACAGCGGGATAGAAAATAATTAAGAGTATTTTCACCTATGAATGAGCTACTTCAAAGGTTAACTGGATATTAGCAGGTACAGCATTTTTTCCTCAAACATTGAATAAAAGCAAACATTTTACATGAAAAATTAAGGTGGGAGAGGGTGATTGAATTCAATAACAGCTTTGCCTATCTGTACTCATTATCAAAATTTGATTCTCCACTGTGATTGGAAACTAATTCTATTTACAGAGCTCACGCCAATTCTATTGTATAAATTCTTTTAACTTACATTTTTAAAAGTCAGGGGTGGCCCCAGCTTTCGGCAGGGTTGCTTTTCACCTGTTTTGAAATCCATCTACAGACAGCAAAGGGCAGGATTCATCCGTCCTGACTTCAGATGCCTGCAGGGGAGGGCTGTGCTGAGCTGCCTATCCTGACCACCTCAGTTGCCTGCACTGGGCAGCAGTCAAATATGGAAAGCTCAAAGGCACACTTTTATGGGGCAAGTGTCACCCCCTTTTTACTCATGTGTCATTGTCAGCCTATGAGCAGTTCAGTGTTTGCACAGGGGAAAGCACGGTGTGAAGAGGGGAACTACTTGGGGAACATGCCATGCCACCTGCATCCAAATGTGCAAAGAACCAGCAGCAGTGCTGTGGCTCTTCCTTCACTCGTATGGTAACGCTGCAGGTGGAATGAGCTGTTGGATCTGTTTATATGAATTCTCAATTATTGCATTGTTTCAACTGTATTGATTGAAAAAATGAGGAGGAGGGCAGCAGGTGTTTTCACCCTGTTAATGAGCGCTGTCTGGAAGCCAAGGGGGGATGCAATGGGATTCTCTTTGAATCCATAATAAATAAAGGCCTTTTTTTTACTTCTGAAGAATATGGATTTCTGAGATAGTATTTTTTGCCCAGAAAACTCTTAACTGAGAGAATTTATTTTCTAAGAAGCTACAGGAGTGGAAATAATTATTTGTTATTTATATCCTAGCAGAAATTCATAATCTCAGTGCTCTGAGATAGGGAGCCTTGTGCCTGCTCACAGCAAGAAACCAGAGGGCTGCACAGAAAGGCCAAGCTATCCCTGACTCACAGGGGCGCCTCCACGCTGCACACCACGGTACCTGCCACATCCTGCAGGAGCAGGTGCTAAAATCACTGCCCCTTCCCAAAGCTGGTGCTAAAAGAGCACTCTGAGCACTGTGGGGCTGCCTCTGCTCCTGGGAACCGGGTTTGGTTCAGGTTACTTCACTGCCCTCACTGCTTCTCAGGCTCAAACACAGCACTGCCTCGTGTCCCCCATCCCAAACTGGTGAGCTCCATGCCAGCTCAGTTCCCAGTCTGTGGGTCTGAACACAGTCAAGCAGACAGCGCAGTAAGCATGGGAATAAGTGCCCTCGGTGCTCAGCCATCTGCGTGCCTCTGCCCTGGCAGCAGCCAAACTGCCTGACTGCAGCTCCCTGCCTGAGGCACCAGGCTGTCCCTTTCCTAAACCCACCCTGCTTGGTTTCATAGGCCTGTGGCTCTCAGTAAAGGCCAGAGGGCTTCCAGCAACCTTAAAAAGCACAAAGGAGAAAGGGAATCTGTGCTTATAAGCAGAGCAGCTGTGATTAATGAAATGCTCCATGCAAAAACCTCTCCCTTTTTTTCTTAATGTCTAATGACACTTTGCACATGCAGCTGGCGGCTCACAAAAGCCCCTTGGTTCATCTTTCTAAAAAACAGTCCTCTGCTTCTTGTTCCACAATTCCACTTGAATTGCCTGCACTGAAACATATTCTTCATGGTAAAAAGGATATTATCCTATTTAGAGTCTGATCTTCCTCAATGGATACAGAACTTCCTGCAAGCTGAGCAAAACGGAGCCTTTACTGCAGGTTCCTTTGAACAGCCTTCCTGTTAGCTGTGCTCTACCCAGATGCTCCCGTGCAGTTAGTTACATATACCGATGGACAGACTGTCACAGGCAGGTAGTTGTAACCACCCAGCAATAAATAATTCAGGAGTCAGAAGTTATGCCAATAGTTCATCTATGGGCACATCAGCTTAATTTACAGCACAGCACAGAAATACGCAGAGAAGAACATAGCTACAGCCACACCTGAACAACCAGATACAGTGTGTTGGTTCGGATCTTAGTCTGGAGAAAACATGAAATCCTGCATCTTGAAGGGTTCTTGGATTGTGCTGGCAAGAAATGGGTGCTTAACTGATGTATTGCTCCTGTGATTTACCTGGCAAGGCACAAAATCACCCATCTCGCCAAAGGAACCTCCCGGTTCACAACAGAGAATGCTATACTCTCTAGGCATCTTTTTTTTTTTTTTTTTTTTCTGGAAAAATGAAATGAAGAAGGAAATCAGAAAAGCAATTAGTACTGTGCTTTTCTCCTCCTGACTCGCTATCTCTCTTCCAACTGGAACACCAAACCAGAATACCATTCTCAATAATTACCAACTGAGTCACAGGTGACCACACTGCTCATTCTCGATTCTTCACTCCAGTGCTTAAAGTTAGCCAGAAGCACCTGGGGCCAGAGGCCTTGCCACATCCAGGATGCTCAAGGCCTGCTTAAGAGACTTTAGGAGGTAACTCTGCCTCCAGTGCCACCTTGTCAAACATGCGAGGACTGTAAACTGCGCCCTGCTATAAAAGATTTGATAGCAGCACAACTGGTGTTAATGGGGCTTGGCAGAGCACACTTAGTTTTATGAAGTTCCACACTGAAAATGACACAATCTACCATTACCCACTAAAGCTAAATTTAATTTTCCTCTGCGAGCTTTGATACCTTTCTCCTACAAAGATCCTTTGCACAAATACAGCAAGAAAGGCAGCAGACCTTCACAAATTAGAGCCCCAGTCTTTCTCTGACTTTCCATTCGCTAATTGGATTCATACTAGTTTAAAAGTCTCAGCTGTCCTTCCCTGAAATAAAGGAGAAATATCATCGGCACCTTGGTTTGGCTGAAAAATGGCAGGACTACAAACGAGGTAAATGTGGACAGCACAGCTTCTAAACTTGTTTTATCCAGCCGGCCTGTGTCTGAGGTGGAAGCACAGCTGCTCCAAACCTTTGTTGTGCAACCCTGAGTGGAGTAAAACTGAATTCTTTAGAAACAGAAACAAAGACAAACAAGCAAACAAACCCACCTCCAAAGCTCAGAGGCCATTCATGCTGCCATACCAAGTTAGAGATGAAAACCACATCAAACAGGCCTAAAATATTTCTGTAAGCACTACGACTGAGCCCTGAAACTGCTAAGATATTCCCAGTCCTCAGTGCTGCTGCTGTATAAATGCTGATGACATCAATTGTACTTAAATCTAGAAGTCATTTGGAAACTTCAGTGGAAATACCCAGAACCAAGTTTTGCAAATCTAAGCCAGAACGTGTCTGAGACCCTGGGGAGTATGCTGAAGAGCCGGAGATGCTGGAGGCTGAGATCACCAGGTAATAAACACACCTCGTGGGTGTGCCCTGGACTCTGCACCCTCGACTACGTTAACATCTTGCTAGGAGGAGTTTGCCTGGCATACAGGGCTTTTCCATGGGGCAGATGCAGAATCCAGGGAACATTCTTTGTTTGTTTGTTTGTTTTTTTTTAAATAGGAACTGTCAACACATTTCTATTCCATTCCGATCAAAAATGAGTTTTGGGAAACAAAAAGATGAACTTATGCAAGATTTAATTGTTTTTAGGCTAATCATTCTGCACCATGCTGCTTTTCAGCCTTCTTAGTTTACAATCAAGTGAAAAGACTATTTCCCCCCACCTCCAAAGCCTTTTCCTGTTGGACCCCAATCTGTGTAAAATTCCAAACAGCCATCACACCGCATCGGATGCAGTAGACGAGAAATTCGTCAAAATTGTGTTAGACTTACAGAGCTAGGTTATCATAATGAGTGCAGGATGGCTGACAGAAAATTGTACATGGCTATCACCCATACAAACAAATCAAATACACGCTCTTCTGAAGCAGCAACTTCATTTAATAACCATCATGAACCACCAATAAACCATTTATAAGCCACTGTTCAGCATTATCTAGAAATTATCTAAAAAAAATGACGTCAGAAGTAACCTCCAAATTTAAGCATGTGCTTGGGCAGCCAGAGAATTTAGCAGAAAACAGACATTCTGCGAACATCAGCAAATGCCTAAAAATTTCCTGTGCAAACAGAAGCGAGCAGCAGGCCAACCAAAACCCGCTTACCTGTTAAACCAGTCATCTGTATAGCGGGGGTAGGGGTAGGGATCGTTACTGCTGAAGTCATAGCTGGCTTGGGCATTCTGCAAAACAGAGACGCTCAGTAAGTCAGCGGGAAGGCAGACGCGTAGGGCAACGCAGGGCACATATCTCCATGGAAAACCTCATCAAGTGTGGCGTTCTTCCTCTCCTCGTGGAAAGAAAACGTCATCCTTTCTCTGATCCCATGTAAAGATCAGCAAGAGCCCTGCTTGTCTTTGTTTCAGCGAACACCAGCACAGACACTGGGCACCATTCCCAAAAACGCTTGGTAACAGGATCTTAGGTAGTGTTTCAGGTTAATGTGATCACCTCACCGACGTTTCCACGAGTGCCTAGGTGTCAGGCTGCTTACTGCGGCACGACAAAGATTAAAACCTGTTTTCCAGTCACTGGCAGAAATGACCCAACACTCGAGGTCTTCCATCTTATAATTATGTTTCAGAAACCGATTCACAGTACTAAGTAACTAACTAAGTAACTAAGTAACTAACACAGTACTAAGGCAAACAGTCAGGTTTCTAAAACCATTTTGATGACCAGGGAAATTTTCTCAAAACCCTAACGTGAAAACTGTATTAAAGGTCAGCGCATCGGTCTCAAAAATCCCGTTACATATTTTCCTGCTCCTTCTGTTGTTTGAACAGCTTCACAAATGTGGCTTTCAGGCCCTTCTGAGAATGCCGTCCCATGCCTCTCTCATGTAATCTACATCATTCACAATTATGCCCCATCAGCAGAGCTAAGGACACTCAGCAACTTTCTGATGCTATATTTGAGAAGCAAGTGGAAAGTTTCGAAAGTCAAGTGCCATCTTCTTTCTTCTCTCTCCATGGAAAAAAAATAAACAAAGGGTGACTGAAAATCAAGCTTTTAAAAATATTTAGAAGCTTCCTCTCAAATGTATGTTCACAGAGTTTATATTTTAATAAACACCATACAAAAGGAACAGAATTATGTTAATTCTTAATTAATGTGTACTTACATTCTTTTTACAATTTGGCTGAGCATGCTATTGAAGATAATTTGAGACTCGTGTCTGAACAGCTTTGCTCCTAAAAACATTCCCCTTCAGCAAATTCTCAGTTCCAGGGGTGCAGGAATAGGCAGTCCTTTGGTAGCACCAAAGTCTTTGGATTTTAGGTTCAAAACCTCCAGCACCCAAAAACTCGTATACCAGAAGGAAACAGAGACAACACCATCCTTGATCCCTGGAGGGTAAAACTAAGCATCTTTTGGGTTACTGCTCAGTGATCTTTGGGTCATCATTTCTGAAAGCCTGGTTCTTTATATTTTGCACGGACAATGAATATTCCGCAGCATTTGAACGGAGTACAGGCTGGCAGAATGCCAGGCACATGGTTCAGTGCTGCTCTCCAGCTCAGACATAGCCACATACCTTTGTGAGTGTCCTTACTGATCTCTCAGTATCTCTAAGGCCCTGATTTTCAGCCTTAAGGTGCCTTGTAACAGTTCCAGCTATAGCCTCAGGTTCTCAGTGCTTTGAGTCTCTGTGCCCAGGTGTATGTGTAATTTACCTCTTAATTATGACAACTACTTATACAGCACTTTGAACAGCGTGGATTTATACAAGCAAAGAGTAAATAGAATATGAATTTTCAGCCAGGGAAAAAAGGGGAATTTGATAGTTGTCTATAAATCATGAACAGCACAGAGAAGGTGGACAGGGAGTTATTTACTACTTCTCATAATGCAAGAACTGGCATGAGCCTACAGAAATTACCAGAGGGAAGATTTAGAAGCAGCAGCAACAGCAACAAGAAGCTTTCCACAGAGCATGTAATGAGTTACAACATTCATTGGCCCCCAACAATACAGAGGTCAAAAGCCTGAAAAAAGAGAGGTTAGACAAATTAACGGAAGATAAATCTAGAAGGGATATTAGATGCCGTGCTTCCTCCTTCTCCAGCAGTCCGCAGAACAGCGAACGCTGGAGCCCAGGAGGCCACAACCAAGCAGGCATCACACAGCCTCTGGCCCGGTGACCATCGTGCTGCCCCCGCACCCACTCCTGGCTGCTGCTGGAGGCAGGATCCTGGGCTAGGCAACCCTCAGAGCGCCTGCATGCGCTGCGCTCTGTCGCACTGCAGCGCTGTGCCCTCCTGTGTCACACGAATGCAGCAGCTGAGGCACTACAGCTGATGCTCACCCACTAACGGGATGTCACCAGCCACGGCTCACAGGGCTGTCAGGGTCACAGCAGCAACCTGAGCAAATCACTTTACTGTTCTGTTTCCCACCCCCCAGGTTCTTCTGTTAAGTGCAATCTGTATTACTGTAACTACAGCTGGTAATAAAGCATTGTGCTGCCAAGGGTACAGCTTGCGCTGCATGCAGCAAATACTGCTATAGTGAAAGACAACAGAGAAAGGCATCTTGACTTGTGCTGAAAAACAGGACTTCAGTAATCAGATGGTGCAGCCCAAGACACGCAGAAGCAATTTAAGCATTTACAGGAATCCCAATGCAACAGAGGAGGTTTGGATTCTGCAGTGTCCAGGGGAGCTGCGACACGGATGTGCACAAGGGGCCAGGTCTCATCCCACACACAGCAGTAAAAAGAAATGAGCGTCGGTAAAAAGGAATGAGCTTGTCAACAGATGATCCAGTTCCGTTCTTTATTAACAAGCGCAGTATCTACTCCTACCAGGACAAGGTGGAAAAACATATCATATAGTAAAGCCAAAATAGAAATGATGACTCTCTCTGAGTAATTTAATTAGAAGGTAAAACCTACTCTGTCACAGTCCAGACTTGGCAACCTTTGGAGAGAAATGTATTTCAACCACAAATTAAATAAACATCCTTATATTACCGCCTTGGACTAGACATGGCCTGGGAACTATGTAGCCTGCAGATAACTGAGCTTAGTTCCAGTGATTCCAGATCTTTTTCACATAGGTATGATCTAACTGGGTACTAAATGTAATTCAATACATTGCCAGCTCCTTACTCAGAACTTTTGGTTTCACTCCAGGAGTACTGTATGGATGAGAATTTAAACACAGTCATGGGTCAGCTGAGTTTTTTTCCTCCTCTGGAAGGGATGCAGTCCTACTTACATAGACTCTATGCTCGAAGGGTCGAGGCTGATTTTTCAGGAGAAGATCAGACATGCAAGCACCTTGTGGAAGCTGTCAGCCACTCTTGCCTCTGTCATTCCCTTGTGCAGTGAATTATGGATAGAAAAGCCCTTCTACCTGTGCAGATGTACTACTCATGTCCAGAGTGGTGACAGGAAAATTCCAACCCAAGCCATTCTATGATTCTATGATTCTACTAATGATACAGCCCACCTGGCAACAGGCTGGAGCTCTGCTCTGTGTCCCCTGTAACCAAGTGCCAGACGATGGAAAGGCTGCTTTAGGCAGGCTATAAACCAAGCTGTGCAACACTCTTCCAGATCCTCTGGCTCTTATCACTTGATTTTGGATCACTGCACTCAGAGGAAAAAGATAACTAATTTAGCAGGAACCATCCACAAAGTGCAAAATTAAGAAGAATTCTTGGAAAGAAAACAACTGCTGACTGCAAGATTTATCTTCATTATGGTCTTTGAGAAAAGACAGCAAGTTTCAGTTTCATAAGCGAACGTTCCGCCCACACTATGAAAGCAATAGAACTGGTAATGAAAAAGCATTGACAAGTACAAATGGACTACTCCAGGTTCCTAATTTAAAGATCAGATCCCCAAATATCTAAGCCAGAACCACTCTTTTTTCATTATTTTCCCTCCTCTCTTCGCCCCCACCTCCTACAACACTGGATCAGAAAAGGAAACGTTAACTATCAACCAAAGCAGTTCATCTTGTGTTTTGGGAAGTGAGTAATAAAATCTGTGTTCTGCCATTCTCCTCCACAGGCTGGCCCTCTCAGCAGGCAGCCTGTCGCTAACTTGGGGATGAGGCAATGCCCAAACCCAGCACAGATGAGGATGTGCAGCAGCACAGTGAAATAAAAACACGCTGTCCTTCAACTCAGTTCTCCAGTTCTAATGTCAAACCAGTATACCAGCAGATATTTCTCTTAGACTTGAGGAGCCTCATATTTCGTGATCAGCACGTAAGGTAGTTGCCCAGTCTTTTTCCACCATCAGTGGAACTCAGTGCTGTCAGTCCTAGGCACTGATCACAGGCTGGGGTCCAGGCTTGGACTGGTCGTTAGGCACAGCATTAGAACAAGATCAATCCTACCCCTCATGTTCAGTCAACACCAGTTCCTTGCTGCAAATCTGAACCTGATGCCTACCAGTCAACATCCATACATGACTGCATGCAAATAGTATCTATTATGCAATAGGAATGGCTGTTTTGCTGTTAAAGAGAGGAATTATCTTGTCTTTTAAGGCATATCTCTATGTTCGCTGCCTAGCTTCCTGCATCTTCTTCCCAAATAAGACTCTAACAAAAAATGATTATGGGATTCTTTCAATCATTTACCAAGTAATGGTTCATACACCATGATACAAGTAGATGACTTTTGCCTATGCATAAAAATCTGCTTTGCTTAAAAATAAGCTTTGACAGTCATTTTCCAGAGAATTGCCCCGTACTTTTTAAAATATACGCAGTACAATCTGCTTTGTAAAACATTCATTCTGTAACTTATGACAATAACAGTAAATCAATTGTCCCATGTGTTGCTCGGATCCGTAATAAAATTATGTACCTTGAATAATACAGCAAGCTCATAAATTTTCATATGGCTTTACAAGCCTCTGAAGAGTAATTCACATATAATTCTCTTTTTCTCCTTAACTCGGGAAACTTGCCTATGCCCGCATGAAAGTCCATGAGACAAACAATTAAAGACAAGTGTCTGCTGGCCAAAATCTGATCCTATCCATGACATTAAAGCAGCAATGATTTTACCCCAGAGGTGGGATCTCTTCAAACAAAAGACACATTTTTAATACAAGTGGCATCTGGTCTTGCCCCCTTCAGGAAACTGCAAATCCTTGGAGATCTAAGACAGTAAGAGGCCTTTTGCTAGCTCGAGCTCTTTACTGATCCGAAGAGCGAGCAAACCCCTGGGCTCAAATTACAACATGTAACATCTTTGAGAAACTGCACTAAAATAACACAGAACATCGTATGGGGGAAAATGAAACTCAGTTTCGTAGACACAAGCCTAAGAAAATGGAATGTGCTCACCATGAGGCAAAAAAGGAGCCAACGTGGTATTTTGCCTAGGAGGCGTGTTATAAGGCTTAAAGGTCAATAATGAAGAAGTGTCACACCTGCTAATCAGTAGTCATACAGTAAGCCACCATGGGAGCTCTAGCTCCCGGTTGGTATTTTTGTTTTGTCTGTTGTTCTGTTTAGAAGTGTGGATGAAAAAAAAACACAAATTCTTAAGTTGCTCTGCTTCCCCATGAACTAATTTGCTGTGTGACTATCCAGCAAATCCGGAGTTGCATCTGAGACCTTGTCAACACTGAGAACATATCCACAATTTAATAGGTTGTGTTCAAAAATACCACCCGTAAAGAGCGAGTTCACCGTCTGCAAACACTTTCATCTCCCTCCAGAAACATTAAGCCTTTCACTCAGTTCATACAGGTGTATTATAAAAGAAGGAACACTCAGTCATACCTTGAATAATGAATAAGACAGCAGTGTACTTTTCTGCCATCCTCCTTTTCAAAACAGTCACAGAAAAATAAATCAGAGTACCACCTAAAACAGATGGTGCAGAGAAATATGCCAGGCCCTGAATGCTACCCAAGGTGCCCATAAACCATCCTTGCATTCCAGTTTCAGGTATTCGTTAGAGGCTCTGCTTGTCCACAAAATGAGCAAATACACAGCACACTGCAATGGTGACTTCACAACACAAAGCAAACCCGCTGCATGGAGCAGCCAACTGGAACACACCACCACAAAATAGGTAATTCAAAGTAAAAAGGCATGCAAGATTACTGGTGTGGGGCTCTTTGATGCCATTAATTTCACGAGCAGCTAATATCATTACATTGCTCCTGATTAGTTTGTCCTACATATACCGACAAAGCATGGGTTTCCCCATAATATTTGCTGGATAAAGCTGGTTCATTGAAATGAAGAATTTTTGGGAGGAAGCTCTGATTTTGGTGAAATGATGAATGACCCTATTCATCCCCTGAGGTCATTAGTCTTGCCCTTCAGCAGCCTGTTAGCTGCTAAGGAAACCACCTTCCAGCCTCCTGGATCTATCAAGGGGCCAAGAAGGCTTCCTTTATCTGCACAGTTTTGTAGTTACCACTGAAAATCTCTTACCTCAATTTCCTTGACACTCAAAAATTTAGGGTTAGGTCAACAGCTAAACTAGGTAAATTACAGCCAGAAGAGAATAAACTGGCTAGAAACAGCGTGTGGCTACTGCTTAATTTATAGTAGTTAGAGCATTTGAGGTAACAAATGGTTACATAATAATAATCCATTTACCTGTGTCAGCTCTAATATAGCTTATTTTGCAAAGCTGAAACCTTGTCACTGCTTAGGTTTAAAAAAAAGAAGAGACTCCCAAAAAGACAACTGAAGAAGATATAGGGGCTTGTGTTAACGTTCATCTTTAAGTAGCATTATTTTTAAAGCAATTGTTATGATAAAAAAAATTAGCTTCACTAAGGTATCTTATGTTGTGTTCTTTTTCTAGATTAGACAGATTTCCTTTGCCAAGTAACTGATCACACTTGGCACTACCTTTTATTTTACCTCTTCTTTTACTTTTCACTAATTTCTTGCCTACTCCANACTGCCAGCTGGTGCTCCCTGGCACGTAAGCATCCTCAAAATAAAGCTTGCAGCTAAAATTAATACACAAACTGTTTATTTCACATGGGGATGAAGCATCTATCTGGTACAGCAGTGACACGGGTAGATCTAAGCACCACAAACTTCTTCAAGGTTCAAGAATAGAAGAAATAATCCATTCCATTCTTAGCTATCAGGACTGTTAAATGTCTTCCCCATGTAGTAAGCCAAAAGGAAGCCCAGATGCATTCAGCTACATGCCATCTAGCTCTCTGTGGCTGGTTTTTGCTACTGCTTTGCTCAGAGGCATATAGTCAAACAGGACAAAAAATAAAAACAAAAAGAAAAATCACAGAAACTAAGAGAAAATTTAGGTTGGGCATATTTTTTTTTCAAGGAGTGGAGAACTTTTTTTTTTCCCTCCACAATTTTCAGGATGATGTGGACAAAACACGAAGCACAGAGTCAGAGCTCTGAAGGCAAAAGCAAGTTAACGTACAAAAAATGAAACCTACTTCTGCTCAGCCAAACATTGCTTAAATTTCAGAGGGCATGCAGAAAAATCTTTGAGATATGCCTCAAACATACTGAAAAGGTACTGAGTGTTCAGATGGAGGCACATTACTGAAGATGATTAATAAATCAGTTACAGGTAATGTGTGTAGGAAATTTAAAGCCTTAACGCTTCGGCATATGGAATGAATTCCTTAAGTTCTTTAATTCCGGGGCAGGGTGTTTGTGAAGAAAAAGCATGGCATCGCTAGGGCCACAGAAGCCCTTGGATCATTTCACGATGCTAGCAAATATGAAGAGCGAAATGAATTTTACTGAAAAACACTGTGAACACATAATTTGGAGGGGAGAGGGAAGGGGAGGACTGGGGGAGCTACTCTGGTTACACAAGAGCACTGAAAGTACGACCTGGTAAGACAGTGAAGTGGATGGTTGCTTCTTGTTCTGAAAGGTTTCTCAGCTGACAAGAGAAGAGCCAACTGTTAACAAACGCTCAAGCAGTTTCACCTAAATTGCATGAGAACGGAAGATGATGAATGGACAGAAAAAATGACCTTGTAGGTGGATCACAAGGAGGTGAGAAGTTTGGAAAAGAGCCTTAGAGAACATACTGCAAGCCGTTACCTGCATTTCCTTCATCACAAAAAGCAAACGCAGGCTGGTTTACATGCCTTAGAGTTATAAGGTCTTGAAGATCTCCCTGGTTTATTCCAGTTGCATGCTGACTTCATTAGCAGAGTTTGGGAGCATTCCTGGAGAGTACTCCTATGACTAATATCTATCACGTCATGCTGGGTTCTCAGAGACCGTAATGGACCAATTTATATGCTTTCCCATTAATTACAAATCATTTGCTTTGTTTACGTATGCGAAAGTCAGTGAAACCAACGAACAGCTGAATCCAAAATTTCAGGGAGAGAAGGTGGGATTTCAGAACAATCTCATGTAAATCTACACACACTACACTGTGCAACCATTTATGCTTTTAAATGGTACACGATCATTCCAGATTTTTCTCTTAAATTACTGTATTCGATTACAGCTGATGTTTTCACAGCAATTTACTGGATGCGTAAATTTGAGAAATGCCCTAGCCATCATTAGCTGACAATGAGAGAGTAACAATTACATCAGTTATTACATGGTATCACTGTTGACTAATTTTGCAACTGAGTTAAGTGCCACACTGAATTAAAGTGATTTAGTTTCTCCCAATAAGTAAATTTAAAAAATGTTTGCTGGCATTGAAACTACAAAGTCATCAAACATAGCACAGTCTTTCATTCCCTCCTTTGTACCTATTCAGAGAGAGGCATCTCCTTTAATAAAATCCAGACCACAACCTGCCTGCAGAACATTTCCAAAGATCCTCAATCTATTTCAAAGTTTAAGTCTGAAGACAGCACAGGGAATGCGCAACTGAGGTCTGCACTACCACATCCACTTAACTTTCACCAAACAACAGCTACACCGCGTGGGCAGTAGCAGAAGTTTCATCAAACACAAGCTCCTGTCCTGTAGTAAAAGATGTTATCCCAGTCAGTTGTGTTTCTACAGCTTTTGGTATCCTTACTTGCTCCGCTGAAGCTAGGAAGCTTGTCTCTTGCTGTGATGATTAAAAAAAATAATAATAATAAAAATACACAGCAGAATAAACATTATAAACCTGTTGTTTATACAATCTGCCAAATTTCTGATTGCTCTGGGCTTAATGGAAAGCCTACTAGTGACTTGAGTGAGACCAAATTTTATCAGACATGTGCACCGTTATTCTGTTCCCCTGTAAGGGATGTTCATTATTCTTATTGCTTCTTTTGGGAGTGCAACGGAAATGAAGAACTCGGTATTTGAATCAAAGTAACATGACATAGGCAGGCATTTAAAAATATCTTATTCACCTACACAAAAAAAAGACATAAAAGTTAACATATATATGCATACATTTGTTAACGCATATCTGTTCATTCTGTTCTATTGGAACAGAAATAGAAAGTTAAGCTGAAAATAAACTGAATTGCAATGGTTTCACAATCACAGCACAAATCCAAATTGCCAAGACAGGCANCTTATTCACCTACATAACATACTAGAAGATCTACCAAGAAGTAAAATATTAATATGGAGATCATAAACGCATACAACGAAGTCAAACAACGCAAAGCAAGCAGCTGCATCAAGATGAAGTGCCAAGACAGAAAAAAAAATTGAACTAATTTCAAATGAATCAAAATAATTCATAAACACCTCTTCTTCACTGTGCCTAAGCATTGGAGATCATCTGCAACTTTATCTACTGTATTGAGGCTACCATCGTTTTGCAAAAGACAGTAGGCTCCTTGTGCCTTCTTGCTCTTCTCCTTCTGGAGGCTTACCCAAAGGGCTCAACCAAACTCTCTCTTTAAAATAAACAGTGGTGGGTTTGAGACTCTTCTTGCCAAAATCATCACTGAGCCCGAAGGTCTCTCCTAACACCCATCACATTCTTATGAACCTTTCTGAGAGACCAGCATTTCCCGCATTCACCATCTAATTCAGACTTCCCTGGTGATATCTCAGCAGCCAAAATGTAACTACAACGTGAAGTTTAATTGAGTTCCATTTCAATACTGAAAGATATTCAGGGATTTCAACAGTAGAAGTATCTTAAACAGGATGAACAGCTAAAATAACTATTCTTTCAAAACTAAAAAATTCCAAATGCAAGAACTGCAAAAATATTTTTGCCTTTTTCAACAAAAAATACCGCATTTTCAGTCTGGGGAAGTAGAAGCTCTCTATTTTGTTTTATTGGACTTTGTCTTAAAATCACGTGGTATGCACTGCCTCCAGGGGACTCTGTATTTGAACCTGTCCTCCAAAGTGGACCACGCACTGGAGTGGCATTTTGTAGCTGCTGATTTAATTCAGCATGTTCCAGCAGCCACGTATTTAAAGTGAGGTTGAACTGATCCAAAACAAAAAATATTTTACTTTTATTTTCCCACAGACACTTTTAGTTTATAAAACACTCATCTTTGCTAGTAAAAAATATTGTTCTAATGGAAGATTTCTGGCCAGTTCCAAAAGCTAAGTGGTCTCCAGTAAAGGAGGTAATATAAAACCGAAACAGAGTAATGCCAGATCTCTCCATAGCAAACTGATATCTTTCCTCTACTTTTCTTGTCTAAATAAAACAAGAAAATAATTCCTCCAAAAAATGGGCTTGGAGAAGCCCAGGAGAGAGACACAAGCC
>VXAV01001895.1:659-19834 GCA_013399715.1 Alectura lathami
TTCGCAAAAATCTGCAATTTCTCTACAGAATGCTGTATTAAGAATGTACTATTTTTCCTCTATTTTCAGTGAAATTGGGATATAACTTAGTATTATTATTATTACGCAGGAATCTGTAATGAAGACCAGTTGCCAAAATGACTATGGACAGGAAGGTGGAGGAGTGAAAGAAAAATAGTCATTAGCCTATATAATTAAGCACAGATGTTCTCAACCTAGCCAGAGTCCTACAAGCGTTTCTTAAGCCTGAATGTGAAATCCTACATGAATCATGCTTGAGACTGAAAACCTTGAAGATCTAGCTGAGAACTAAGCAAAACCAGCTCAGTAAACGGTGTTGTCTATGCCTCACTGATGCAGGATGTTGGAGTTTTGGGTGACTACAGACCGATTTTAGCTGATTGAAGCAAAACAGATTCCACTAAATTTAAAGGCACAGTGATGGTATAAGATTTCTTGCTTTTCTTATGAAAAATTGTGTCCATCTTCAATCACTTCAACAACAAATCATGTTTTGCTACCAGAATATAAAACCTTGAGGAAAGGAAAGTTTGAGATTATCACAAATCATCACAATTTCTGGATTATGTGCCACATTTCAGATTATGTTAAGGGCATGATATGACACGCCCTTATATATTTTTCAATATAGAAAAATCGTTCTTCATTTAAGTTGGGGCTAAGACTTGATTCCAGCTCAGACTATAAGCAAACAATGGGTTTTGAAATAATAAAAATTCTCTCTAGCATAAAACTTTATATCTGACACATTTACACAAGTTTTGACATATTAAAATTAGTCTTATGAGGACACACAGAGAGAGTAAAGAGAAAGAGGTGCACAAGATGATATTGTTTTATATTCCTATATAAGTCAGAATATACAGATACGCACACACAAATAAAATGCAACACCCACTATTTCCAAAAAGGATATCTAGATTCCGTACCCTTAGCTCATTTTATCTATCATGCTTAGAAGACTCAGTTTGTTGAGTGGTTTCAAATGCAATAAACTTTGCCAGATGAAATTGTTAAGTCTCTCACCTTGGAGACACCAGTACTGTAAAGCAAGCTTTGCATCTGTTATTATCATTTGCAGTGTTTTGGAACTATTTCAACATACTAGAATTCTAGTATCAGTCAGGGACAGCTTTGAAGTAACCTGGCTTCAAAATTTTTAGGAAGACAGGTGTGAGCAGGAGCACATGTTTGTGTATAAATACCGCATTTGTGACATTTATATTCTCTGAGCAAATTCCATAGCAATGATGCTATTTGATACATCAAAAAGGATTGTCTGGTAGATCAGTGATGTAGGTATACAAAATGCGTGAGAACACTTGAACTTTTAGATTATTTTTATAAATATTTGTTTCAGATAATTGTTGCCTAAAAGCTGCCTACTGTGCAGTGGTATGCCAAGTGAGGTAGCAGGAGCTTCAGTATTAGAACTCTTTAGTCAGGGAGGCTCAATTTTTCTTATTTTCCTGTGGGAAGAGGTGTATTGGTTTACCCAGGCTATCACTTGTTTATAAACATAATTTCTTCACCAGTCTGCTCTGGCACCTTCTTTGAGCACTTGCTTATTTTTCTAGGGAATGTGCTTAAAATGGAAAGACAGGGAGAGCAAAGTTCATTTTTTATTAAACATCATCTGCAACTTCTTTTATATCAACACATTGCTGGCCTTGATACCCACTACATTTTTTCAAGCTGCAGTTTGAAGTTGCTGTATAGTAACTGCCTAGTCACACTATATGTTATACGCATTTTTTAAAAAGCAGGGGGGAGCTCATATGAAAGCTTCAGTTTAACTTAATTCCCTTTAACCTCAAGAAAAGCAAACTCTTATTTTCCAGATCATAACTTTTCTTCAGAGGCTTGCTGGCTTCTCTTGACTGTGAACACTGGGAGAAGATCATTTTGAGTACTAGAGACAGGCAAGAACAGCAGAGAGACATTTTTTTTCCCCTCTAAATGGAGAACAGTCTAACTGGAGAACACAAAATACAGTTCTTATCCAACAGTTGAATTCTTTTAACATTTTCCCACTGACTCTTCAGGTGGCCTGGAGTGAGTCACATTAACACTCTTGGCCTCAGCCCCTCAAAAAGCATGTTAAAAAGGAGTTACGATGCCAAGTTTTTGAAGAGCACTTTGATGCCTCTGGACAGTGCTGCTGAAAGGATGATTATGGCCCCATCTTTTCCCTCAGCCAAATACCTCTGATTGCACTTAGTTTTTCCAGCACAGAAATAGCTTATTAGAATTATTCAGAAAGGGGTAAAACCCATCCTTCATGTAACCCTGAATAGTAGCCAATAGCTTAGGAAATTACTCATTAATTTCAGAAAGTGAAATGTTTCCCTGATGCTAGTCCTTCATGTTAATGCAGTTATACTCAGGGCAGTTTTGGTGCACTGAGTCTGCAATTCATTTCATCTAATTAGCAGGATAATTTCAGTGGTTTGCCTTTGGCTGTATTACTCACAATTTCACCATGTGTCACACTCCAAATGTGGCCATGTTGCTCAGACAGACTTATAAGTTGTGTTATACGGACAGACCTACAGTAAACTGGGAACATCTGCTTATGGCACTCCAAGAGTCAAGAGGCCATTTGCAATTTGGGAGTAACAGGACTTTGTGCACAAAAAGAGTTGACCCATATGCATATTCTTTTCCAGTCATTTGGCTTTATTTATAAGAAAGTTGTATTTTAGCCCAGCAATTTAATTTTTTATCAGAGTTTTAGGAGGTAGTCATTATAGCCGTTAAATATAGCCTTGGAACATCTGACTTTCATATTCTTACTTCAAATTCACAACCTCAATATATGAATATATTTTTTCTCTGAACTTCCTGCTGGTTATGAGCGTGACACAGGGAGAGTCACACCGTTGTGACCAGAGCTCTAACCTGCTTCTGTGTCTAATTAATCAAAAAACTGAGCTGTGTAGTGTAGGGAACTTCCCTCGGGAACAGGGTGCGAATGCTGCTTCCAGAAAATCAGTAATGCAAACTGTTAGACAACTTTTTTCCCTTTTCACTTCTCTGGTAAAAATTAAGTATTATACAAAATAACTCAAATAGATGCTGTATGACTCTCTGCACAAATATGGGGCTTTGCACTGCTAGTTAAAAAGGATACAGCGAGGTCAATCTTTCCTTTTCTACTGAGCCATTCGATTTAAGAAGAAAGCTGTTCAACACGAAAGTATGCTAAGGGCCTATTGTTCAATTTTCTGGCAGGTGTACACAGCCAGGAACAGACACACAGCTGCTCTGTTCTCACCTTTGGGCAGTCTTCATGTCATCCTTGAGGTGGAGGGGGTCACAGAATCACTCTTAGTTTTAGGGTCAATCATGTTGCCAGAGAACTTTGGCACTCACATGAGCGCAATAAGGACAGAATATTCCTTTCTCAGAAAATAATGCCAGCAAACTGGACCCACAAGATGCTACACGGCTACGTTTGTTAGTTTTACAACCTCTTGGAGCAAATCCTGCAGATTAGTCTTGTGCTGACCTCATGCAAAAGGGTTTTAATACAAAATTATCTGTAAAACGTGAACCAGTGTTGTCTGCTTGCAGTTGTCCTGTTGTAGGTTCTCTGAGACCTTTCTTACTGTTGATCCTGATGCATAACTCCACATCACTGAGCTGCTCTTGGCTTGAAAGATGTTCCTTGTCACTTACTAAGATTTAGCTGATATAACCTCTCCATACAAAGATGCCTAGGGATTGATAGCAGGAATGGCTGGCTTACAACTTCATTGCTTAGATAAAGCTGTGACTAGCAAGGGAGTTACACTTAGAGGGATTTTTGATAACATACTTCTCTGTCATTCAGCTGAAAGTTAATGAGCTATTGAAACACGGAAGTTTTAGAAGGAAGAAGATTTTTATCCTAGGCCTTAGCACACCCTGAATAGATGGCCATATGCTTTTTGCACAAACCAAGGACTTAGAAAGCGGGATCAGACTTCTGGAACAGTTTAAGGGACTTGGTAGCTAAAATCTCATTCAGAGTGAATAGGTTTCAAAATCTCTTTAGCACTTCCTTGTTATTTTTCCCCATCAGATCCTTCAGGGGTTTATGCTAGAAACTAGAGCACTCTTAAAATTGGTGGCTGCTCAGATTTATTAGTGCAGGAGAGAGGCAGACAGAAACAGGACAAGTCATTCAGGACATACTGAGGGAGTTGGGGCTGTTCAGCCTGCAGAAGAGAAGGCTCTGGGGGGACCTGATAGCAGCCTTTCAGTGTCTAAATGGGGGCTGTAAGAATCACAGAATCATAGGATGGCTTGGGTTGGAAGGGACCTCAGAGATCATCCAGTTCCAACCCCCCTGCCGTGGACAGGGCTGCCAGCCACTCGCTCACTAGACCAAACTGCCCAGGAACTCATCCAGCCTGGCCTTGAATGCTTCCAGGGATGGGGCATCCACAACTTCTCTGGGCAGCCTGTGTCAGCACCTCACCACTCTCTCAGTGAAAAATTTCTTCCTGATGTCCAACCTGAACCTCCCCTCTTCCAGTTTTAGAGCATTCCCCCTTGTCCTATCATTATCCACCCGCATAAAAAGTCGGTCCCTCTCCTGCTTGTAAGCTCCTTTCAAGTATTGGAAGGCCGCAATGAGGTCTCCCCGGAGCCTTCTCTTTCCCAAGCTAAACAATCCCAACTCCCTCAACCTTTCCTCACAGGAGAGGTGCTCCAGCCCTCTGATCATTTTGGTGGCCCTCCTCTGGACCCGCTCCAACAGCTCCGCATCCTTTCTGTACTGGGGGCCCCAGGCCTGGACACAGTACTCCAGGTGAGGTCTCACAAGGGCAGAGTAGAGGGGGACGATCACCTCCCTCTCCCTGCTGGCCACCCCTCTCTTGATGCAGCCCAGGATGCCATTGGCCTTCCTGGTTGCAAGAGCGCACTGCCGGCTCATGTCCAGCTTTTCGTCAATCACAACGCCCAAGTCCTTCTCCGCAGGGCTGCTCTCAAGGAGTTCTTCTCCCAGTCTGTACACACACCTGGGATTGCCTCGACCCAAGTGCAACACCTTGCACTTGGCCTTGTGGAACCTCATCAGATTTATGTGGGCCCACTTTTCCAGCCTGTCCAGGTCTCTCTGGATGGCATCCCTTCCTTCAGGGGTATCAACTGCACCACTCAGCTTGGTGTCATCAGCAGACTTGCTGAGGGTGCACTCGATCCCACAGTCTAAGTGGTTGATAAAGATGTTGAAGAGCTCCGGTCCCAAGACGGACCCCTGGGGGACACCGCCCATGACCGGCCTCCACCTGGACGTAGAGCCCTTGACTACAACCCTTTGGCTGCAACCATCCAGCCAGTTCTTTATCCAGCGAACAGTCCACCCATCAAATCCGTATCTCTCCAGTTTGGAGATAAGGATATGGTGTAGGACCATGTCAAAGACCTTGCACAAGTCCAGATAGGTGACATCCGTCGCCCTCCCTTGGTCCACTGATGCCGTCACTCCATCATAGAAGGCCACCAGATTGCTGAGGCATGACCTGCCCTTGGCGAAGCCGTGCTGGCTGTCTTGGATCACCTTCTCATCTCGCATGTGCCTTAGCATCTCCTCCAGGAGGATCTGCTCCATGATCTTCCCAGGCACAGACATGAGGCTTACCAGCCTGTGGTTCCCCAGGTCTTCCTTTCTCCCTTTCTTAAAAATGGACGTGATGTTTCCCTTTTTCCAGTCACCAGGAACCTCACCTGACAGCCATGAAATTTGAAGTATGATGGAGAGCAGCTTGGCAACTGCGTCAGCCAACTCATTCAAGATCCTGGGATGCATTTTGTCCAGCTCCATAGACTTGTAGACATTCAGTCTCACAAGATGGTATTGCTCTGCTTTCACACCGGGAAGGATTTTGCTCCTCCGTCCCCACTTGGAGGTTCAGGGGCAGAAGAGACCTGGGCAGCCTGGCCAGCAGTGAAGACTGAGACAAAGAACTCATTAAGTACCTCAGCCTTCTCCACATCAGAGGAGGCCAGTTCTCCCTTTCCATACATCAGAGGGGGAACACTCTCCTCCACCTGCCTCTTCTGACCTATGTAGCTAAATAAACCCTTGTTGTTTTTTTACATCCTTCACCAAGCTTCATTCTACCTGTGCCTTGGACTTCCTGATCCCATACCTACATACCCTGACAGCACCTCTGTAATCCTCCCAGGCCACACATCCCTGCTTCCACTGCCTATACTTTTCCTTCTTTTCCCTCAACTTGACCAGCAGGTCATTTCTCAGCCATACTGGTTTCCTGCCTCCCCTGCCTGCTTTCTTATTCTGGGGGATAGAGAGTTCTTGTGCTCTCAGAAAGATGTTCTTAAAGTGCTGCCGGCTCTGCACCAATCCCTTGTACCTAAGACAGTTTCCCAGGAGATGTCTTCCAACAACTCCTTAAACAGCCTGAAGTTCACTCTCCTGAAGTTCAGTGTCCTGACTCCACTCTTTGCCAGGCCCACGCTCCTCAGGATCACAAACTCAACCAAGGGACAGTCTCTGCAGCCCAGGCTGCCTCCAATCTTAACTTCTTTGACCATCTCCTCCACACTGGTGAGCACTAGGTCCAGCAATGCATCCCCTCTGGTCAATCTGTCCAAGACGTGAACCAGAAAGTTGTCGTCAATGGACTCCAGCAGCCTCCTGGATCGGTTGCATCTTGCTGTGTTGCTGTCCCAGCAGATATCTGGGTGGTTGAAATCCCCCATGAGGATGAGAGCCTGTGCCTGCAATGCCTCCTTCAGCTGAAGCAAGAAGGCCTCATCAACAGGCTCTCCTTGATCAGGTGGCCTGTAGTAGGCCCCCTCCACCAGCTGCCTTTTATTGGTCCCACCCTTAATTTTCACCCACAGGCTCTCCACCTGTTCCTGGCTGTCACTCAGGGGCAGCTCCTCACAATCTATGCACTTCTTAACATAGAGTGCAACTCCCCCACCCCTCCTACCTTGCCTATCCCTTCTAAAAAGCTTATAGCCCTCCATGGTGGTACTCCAGTCATGTGAATCATCCCACCATATTTTTGTGAGTGCAAGAAGATCCTAGTACTCCCAAGTGCACCACATTTTCCAGCTCCTCCTGCTTATTTCCCAAGCTGTGTGCATTGGTATAGACACACTTCAGCTGGGCTTTTGAATGCATTACCTTCCTAGAAGAGCTCTCCCACAAACCTCCAGGACCAGCCTGAGCTTTTTCCCTGCTGTTTCCTAAAGTGACAAATTTCCTTGTCTCTTCTCTGTCACTCAGCAACACACCCCCTTCCCTTATCAGCTCCAGTTTAAAGTCCTGGTGATAAGCCCAGTCAGCTTGTTGCCCAGTATATTTTTGCCTCTCCTGGTCAGTTGTGTCCCATCCCACGTCAACATTCCCGGTTTGTCAAAGGTGCATCCTAGATCATAGAACCCGTAGCCTTCAGTGTGACACTACTCAGACAGTCAGTCATTCAACTGGTCCGTTCTTCTTCTTCTGCCAGAATCCCTGCAGGACTGAGGAGAATGCTACCTGTGCTCCTGATCCAAGGGAAGAAGGGGAAAGAAGAAAGAAGGGGACATACTCTTTAGCAGGGTCTAAAATATCCCTAGGACTAGGGGAAATGGTTTCAAATTGTAAGAGGAGAGATTTAAACTAGATATTAGGAAAACGTTTTTTACAATAAGGGTAGTGAAGTACTGGAACAGGTTGCTCAGGGAGGTGGTGGATGCCCCGTCCCTGGAGACCCTCAAGGTCAGGCTGGACAGGGCTCTGAGCAACCTGATCTGGCTGTAGGTGTCCCTGTTCACTGCAAAGGAGTTAGACTAGATGAGCATTAAAGGTCCCTTCCAACTCAGATTATTCTAAAATTCTATGATTCTGTGATTCTAAAGTACTGTGTAAAGGCTGCACCGTTGAATAAATTGTCTTCCTCCTGAGGTCAAGTACAGTGCCTATATGTTTTGGTGCTTGGAAGAGAGCTAACAGAAGTGAATTCATGTAAAAAATAACAACCATTTCTCATAAATGTTTAGTTATTTGGGCGGAAAGGGATGAGAAGTACTGATGGGCCTCAGAAATTTAATGTTGTGAAGGTTTGTACAAATGGCCTTTCTTACCCTGTGTCTGAATGTTGGCCTGTTGTCACATAGCAGCCCTCAAGGACCCCATGCCAGCTGCCTGCTGCCTTTGTGCCATCTCTGGGAAGGCTCAGCCTATCTGTAGCCCTTGTCTTTGTACGTGCTTGCAGCAGTGTCTCCATCTCAAACCTGGGGATTCAGTTGCTTTTACAAATGTTTCCTGTCCAAAAAATATTTTCTGTCCAGAAGAATTAGGCAGATCAGTTTTCAATAATTTGTTGGTTTCTATTTAAATGATTAGAGGGAGCTGCTGTTTAAATGGAGATGGTGAGAAACTCCAGCAGGAGGATAGCTGGGAATGGTAAAATCTGCTCTTGAAAACAGGCATGTAAACCTTGACACAGCCTCCCCTTTTTCCTAGACTTGTAGACTTCTGAATAAGTTAGTCATTCGCAGCTCTGGCAACCTCAGCCTGGACTAAAATGCTTTTCCTTCAGTTCTGATGTACACCTGTAATTGGCTGTTGTTAAACAGCCCTGTGTCATTGACACTTGCAAAACTTGCAGGTTTTCATATAGACGCAAGAATAAATGGTAACAGTTTCTCAGTGTATCATAAAGCACAATGCCAAAATGCACACAATGTTCCTGACATAAGTGACTGGCTGAAAAAAATTTTTCAGTATAAATCTCCACAATCTGTGAAAAATATCTATACACCATGCCCACAAGCTTGAAACATTTTGAATGAGTTAATGCTATTATATCCCACAGTTTTCAGAATACATAGGACATTATTTCCTGTGAGGAAAGAGTTTCAGAATAGAAGGAAGCCAGCAGTGCAATTAATTTATTCTTCAAAAATGTCAGTAAAATATCATAGTGAGAACAAGGAGAGAGCCATTAATTCTAGAATATTATGCAAAATATGTGGCAGTGTCATTCCAAAGGGCCAGGGTAGTTTACTTTTAATTACCCTTTTAAAGGCAGAAAACCAAAAGCTTCAATGATAAATACATCTGGATCTGCAAGACATAGCAGCATTAATCCAAAGCATATATCTTGTGGTCTCTTCGAAAGGAAGCTGTCATTTTCAAATGATAGTGTGGGGAACTACATGAAGAGAGCAGAGAAAGGAATTTTTAACAACTTACCTAATGCTGTTCTTGCTGGTGTGGCATCTTTTTTTATCCAAAAGGACACCCAGGAAAGAACAACTGTTAATATACAGGGAATGTATGTTTGAATAGTGAAGTATCCCATTCTTCTACTTAAGTCGAAGTATATAGTCATGACTACATAATCACCTGCAATAATAGCACAGAAAATAAATTGACATTGTGGTGAGATACAGGCAGTTGCTCACTGAGCTGCTCTTTTAAGCTTCATAAAATGCTGCATGTGAAGTATTTCCTCGTGTTTTGAGAGTATCTGTGCAATAACGTTCACACGAAATAGAACTGAAATAAACCTTTCCATTCTAATTTCCTGTATTTTTAGGTCTCTCCATTTGGACAGGCAGAGGTTCTCAGGAATCCCCCTGGATGAGTAAGTTTTTGAAAGGTGTCTTGGCTTTCCAGACCTGGTATTTCTGGATGGCTACATGGCCAGAAACATGAATCTACCATCATCCACTAAATTCTGTAACCAAACCCAACAAAATCCCTCCTTCAGCAGGCTGTGCCTCCTCTGTCCTTCTTCCAGGTTTGAATTACTTCTGTTATCTTTTTCTGATGTGTGCAAAAGGTGGTAGGGGTCTGAATGACAAGTAGAGCATGCACATCAGTATGCCTTTATATAGGAAGTTATTTCTAGACACTTGAGCCTCAATGCTGGTGCAGGAGGTCAGACTGCATGCTTTTAAAGGTCTCATCTCTATGAATCAATAACCTGTTTTTGTCAACATTCCTCCATCTCAAAGCAGCAGTCATCACTCGTAGGATCTGTAAATCTTCAGAAGATAAGCCTGGATATAATGTTTATTATTCTGCTGGATGCTAAAGTCATAAAATCAAGAGCTCAGTAAGAAGGTTGGTTTATCTCATATTATATGATTCTCTTCACAGTATCTCTTCTGCTAACCTTCATGACCCCACAGGGGATAATAATCTGTCCCTCTCACTCTACCAGTAGAGACCTTATCACCTCTATCCTTAGCAGCACCTCTGTCAGCTTCACAGATGTTAACTATCCTTTTCTCTCAGACAGTCACAGTGATTAACAATAATTAAACTGAACTGAGACCAATTTCTGTACTTTGCTTGTAGTATGTTGAGTCAATTTTAGATGTGAAGAAGAGTTTATATGCCAGAGAACTTGTGTGTGTGGGCTTTTTTGTCTGACTACCTAATTTCACTAATAAACTATATTGCTTGTTGCTACAAGCCTTGATTTTCTAGAATAAGATATTTGAAGAAGAGATGCTTTGCTGTAGGTAGGTAAATCTGTCCTCTTACAGCAAACTTCCAGAAGATTGAAGAAAGTGGATTTAATCCCCAAAGAAATGTGCATATGACTCTTCCAAGTAGAGGCAGAATGGGATCATTAGTAGTTGAGATAAAGCATATTGTTCTAGTAACAGAAAGAATATGAACAAAAGCATTGAATACAGTGGGTATTTTGAATATAGCTAAATATGACATAGAAAAGAAATGAATTCAGTAAAAATAACTTCCACCCAAAGAAACACTGAAGGCCACTGTAAAATGAGGGAACTTCAATAAACTACAAAGTCAAAGGTAGATAAAAATCTGAGGGTGGCATTTGAGGAGAGAAACTTAGATTAATGAGTCAGTAAGAAAAGGTCTACGTATAAGGACATTTTGAGGTAAATATATTTGGAAGAGGTTTGATGAGCCTGTGGGTACTTCCATCATGCCTCTCTTAGAACGTATGTATTTTCATGAGTACTGTGCACGTACATACCTTGTGACTCCAAGAAGCTGGACATTCATTCCAAAAGACTCATGCATTTGACGTATAAGAAAAGAGCTTTAATGACAGAGCCCAGTGCTGTTAGAAGTAGGAAGCACTGCAGTACTTCATGATGTAGTGAGCCTTGCAGGTGTTCACAGGGAGAGGGTTACTTTCATTCCTCTAATCCCCAGCACTTTCCTCTGTGCAGGGAATAGCACCAGGAAACTGACATGGGTAAGTAACTTTTGGGTCTTCTGGCTTATTATTAAACCACATCAGCTTCCTAATCTGTTTTACTCCACTGAAGAAAGATTTACACCACAACAGTTAGGGTAAATTTGTAGAAATGGGAGTAAGGATTCAGAGGCTGTGTAAACCAGTGCTTCCATCCACGTACTGTGGAAAAAGGGTATGGTAATGTTTCAGATGCTGTCTGTAGAGGCAGATGGTTGAGCTAAAAAGGAAATCAAAGGCTATAGGAAATGTTCCAAGTCTTTACATTTACCTTGTTCAGTTATTCTACCTAGAACTGCACAGCTATTGATAAATTACTTGAGAATGATGGAAAGCAAAGCAAGCTGTTGACTTCTCATTCTGTACCACCGTATGTAATAGACCCCGTTCAAGTACACACACAGGTTTCCTACTCCTGACAGTGATACCCAGCGGAGCCAGTGAGAGTGAGTCTAGATATGAATGGCAAGATACTCAGTGAACCTGACAAACTAAGAGTGGGAGAAAATCAAGAAGCATTTCACCTGTTTTGCAGACAGAAAATGAAGCAGAGGAAAAATGACATAGAAAGTCCACATTTAGCCAGGAACTCATACAGTATGCTTCAGGCAGGATTCCTTTTACCTGACTTTAGACATCTAAAAGGCAGATTCTATGGACGACCTGCACATTGTAGCTTCCTTTTTATGCTTAATAAAGAAGAACTGGTACTTTTAGTACGTGATTTGTCTAATCGGTTTGAGAGGTTCACTTTAGAAGGGGATGAATGTGCCTAAAACATTTACATTTCTTGCCAGAGGTTAAAAGGGGCAAGTGATTGTGTCAGATATGGACAAAGATACTGTAGACACAGATGATCCAAGGATTCAATCATGTCCCCTCATTCCATGGTGCAATCTTCCTCACAAAACTGTGCTAATTTTATGAGGGTTCTAAAGTGAATTACCTATATATAATAAACTTCTTAACCTCTTAAAGGATATTTTAGTTATTTTCCTCCCTTATTTTGTGGTTAAACTTGAAGAACTTGAACTCATCCTGGAGGCCATGCACAACTCTTTCTCTCCACCTTTCTCTTCCTTCCTTTTTTCCACTGGAGAACTTTTCATCATCTCTTTATCCCAAATAAAAACCTACCAAGATATCCCTTCTTTGCGGGAACAATGACGCGGCTGAATTTTACAAAGAGCTGCAAATACCCAAGTATCCTACAAAGATCCATACATAACAAGCAATCAATGAAGATGAAATCCTAGGATAATGATTGGCTCCACTCATTCATCCACAAACCTCTTTTCTTTTCTGAAATTCACACAAAAATTCTCAGATAAAGAAGGGAGACCCAGTCACAGAGCTGGCAGCTGTGCATATGGACTTATATACTGTACCCTCTGTGCTGTACTCTAACTTACTCACCGACCGACAATATACAAAGACATTGGGAGAACAATATTTTTGGTAGAATTATTGGCACAAAGTGGAGGTAAGACTGGAAATAGTTGGTTCTCCTAAAGGAGTAGGAGTACTTGGAGATGATGCAGCTTGCAGAATATGAATATTGACAGTAATGCATAGGAGAAGGAGGAGCAGATCACTACTGCTGAAATGGCAACTGAAAAAACAGATGTTGGGATTGCTGTCAAAGACAAGCCCTTTTCTGTTCAACATGTACTGGATGCATTTTTTTAATAGCTATTGTAAATTACGATTTACAACTAAATGACCACTGTTGCAGAGCATTTCTTACAGAGCAACGGGCATGTGAGCAGCCCAAGCTTGTGAACAGTCCAGCTTTCCCAAGAACATTCCTGCACAACCAGATAAGGAAATCATATCTTGGGAAAACAACTGCAAGATGCCACAATGGACTTACTGAAGAAACACTGGGCTGGTCAGTTAGGCACCAATCAAATGTGGTAGCTGGGGGCGTACTGTCAAAGCACTCAATTGTAACTGAGCACATAATCTTTGTAGACTGCGTGGTCACTTCGGGAGGATATGTAATCAAAACAACTGCGCAATAAATGGCTTTTGCTGCCATTTTACCTTTCTATGAATGCCTTGCTGTTTGATCTCCCACAGACCACTGTAGTTCTTCTGTCCTCAGCAAAGTCAGCTTCTGTTAAGACACCTGAATTGTCTCTGCATACAGAAGAGCATGCGTGCGTGTGCTAAGGCTATTTGCCTTGATGCAGTGCTGCAAAATGCATTATTATTATTAAAGTCTAAATTACTCCTTCCAGAAGCCTACATTATTCTCTGTATATCTAAAAGCACTTGGCTGCAGCTTAAAGGAACGTAGCCATGCTACATATATTTCTAACTTTCTCTATACACACAAAATAATTTGACAGGTACTTAACATTCATGGAGAACTAACTTTCAGAACAAAAAAATTCTCTTCTAAAAGACCCGACCTAGGATCCATTCTGTATGTCCTGCAGGCATGAGCAACTCAAAAGACAGAAAAAGCTTTCAAGTGTTCTGCACTCTGCCGCCTTGCTCCTTTCCCACCCTTCACAACTCCACCTGCCATTACTGTGACTGGTGTGACAGGAGCTGGGGCTCATTTTGTGACAAAACCCTGCAGTGCAGACAATATGGGAAAACCACCCTCCAAACTGCATATCATTAAATCGACGTTCTTGATTTAGAAGTAATCACAGAGTGATAGCCTATCTGGGAACCACTGTAATAGCTAATACCAAGAAACTTCACTTTGAAACTCAGAGAGGAATTCTACTTTTCAACAGCTTAAAGAATTCCTCAGGAAGGCAAACTAACTTTTAACTGAACTACCAGACCATTTCACCGAAATAATGAAAAGCAGCTTGAAGTAAAATAGTGTCTGACCAGTTTTCTAGAACGACAACAAAAGATGAATCTTGAGGCAGCAAATCTGGAGTAACAGGAATAGTGCAACAAGGCTTCCCATGAAACCAAAATGACTGTTGTCTGTGACCCATAGGGCTTGTATTAGTTTAACATTTTAGTATGAAAGTAGGACACCATTTGTAACAATAATGATTTCTTAAGGAGTAACCACTGTGGATTTTAATGAACAGTGCTAAACTGTAGCCTATTTTCATTTTTTTATTGAACACTAAAGACACGGTTGACAGAGTTGTCAAAGTTTTTTCTACATTGTACCAAGAATAGGTCCCTTAAGGGTGAAATATTTTAAGAAAATCTTTTAAAAGTACAAACATGGTATACTGTAAATCGTCTACTTACTCAAACTTCATACCATCTTATCACACATTTTCATTCACCCTCCCATTATACCCTGAGGTTAATAAGTACTGCAGTCCTAATTATCTTAGAAAAAAATGTTCAAGGATGAGTGACTTTACAAAGACTGCAATATGAAACTACAATGTATACATAGAACAATTCCAGCATGTAAGTGGAAGTTTACAGTCTAATTGTCCATCACTAGAACTGGAGAATAATGAGGAGTGGCAGAGTTTATCCATGTTGTTATAAGAGTTTGATTACCGAAAAATAAAAAAGGATAGTCATTAGAAGGAAGACTCACACAGTATGTCACAAGTAATTGTTTAGAAGCAAGAGCACAGACAGTACATTGAATCATCTTCACTATTATATTAATAAATAGCAAGAAACTCAATTTTCTAATATTCATTGCTTCATCTTTTCTTCATTTTGTTTTTATTTGAAAACTAATAGAAGAGACTATTTAATCCTGCTGTTCACTCTGCACTTCCTTCCAATCTGCTTTCTGAATTTTACTTCCCAATGTTCTCCTTTTCTTTCCTGAACTAGTTTTCTGTGATTTCTTAATAAGCTCAAAAATTCCTAAAGTTTGGCCACTGCCTATCATGCACAGAGTACAATGTCCCTGAGGAACATTTACAACTCTTTTCTTTGTCATATAGGTTATTTTAAAACTATTCGCTAAAGTCAAGGACCACTCCTCTTGTTGAATACATTGGTCAGACAGAGGACATGTAAAACTAGTGAAAAACAAATTTTAATCTAAGTAGGTATGTACAGCAGTTTTTTGCAAAATGTTCACCAAAAACCTTTTTTTTTGTAAGAGACTAATGCTATTGTGGTAGTGCTGGTGTCAGCTGGGGTTTTACGAGTTTCAGATGTGCTGGTTTCAGGCTCCAATATAAAACAGAGACTGTGGTACAAAATGTAACCTTGCTTAATTTAGAAGAGAAATTTTCTTCCAAATTAGACTTAATAGTCATGCAAACTAGGCTTTTTCACATCCCAGGCCATCAAACCAAACCCTCGGAAACAGACCCAGTTAAAGTACAAGCGCTCTTCTTGCTAACATTATTCAAATGAAAACAGATGGGTCAGTATTTCTTACTTGAAGTACACTACCTACCAGTAATAGTTCAGCAGCTGGTCTCCCTATAGAGGCGGTACCCCATTCTAAACTGACTTTTCTAAAAGTTTGGTCTCTAACCAGTCCAGGAATGGAGAAGTTTTGAACGTTGGAAGTTCCAAAGATCAAGAAAAATTGTAGCAGAAATAGCTGAACTGCTTCACAGGTGTTTATGACACTAAAAGGAGATATTATTAAAAGAGAAAAGAGTGAAAACCAGATTTTGTGGTTCTCTTGGAGAGAAATGCGAAAGAAATAAAAGGCATGAAGGTGTAATTAAAAGTGTCTGTATCTTTTTCAGCATCTCTATAAGCAATGAAGAAATACTGAGGAGTTATTTCTGGCTTGTTTTGACTTCTCCAAAATGTGTTGGTCAGTGCACATCAACTGTTTTCACTGCCAGGTACAATCTTTGGTCCAGAGCATTCTCGGACAAAAAATGCTTCCAAGCCAAAAAGAAGAATAACATGACCAAGGTCATGCTGTCACTTAAGGACTTGTCTTAGATTCCCCTGTACTGCTCAGGCCATTTAGGTGTCTTCCTGGTGACGACGTGCACTTGGATGGGAGGATATAGTACAGCAGAGAGACAGGTTTGCACCTCATCCTAAATACTGAGTGGCAGCAAGCTCTCATTACATATATATGTTCCGTATGAGCTGCATGTTTAAATACAAAAGAAGTGTATACAGGTCTTCAGAGGTGATATTTGTTGCATTCCCATGGATACGCTGTCACTGCTAAGGACCTTATATAGTAGCCATTGTACAAACAGAGAACAAAAAAGCTTTCTGTGTCCCAAAGATCTTACTCTGTGAATTTATAATTGCCTTTGGCCTTGTCAATGTGTGTGTATGTGTATGTGTGCAAAAGTACAGTATAGCCCAGAGCTAGCTTTCAGTACTTATAACTGAAATGCAGATTTTCCAAAAATACATGCACACCATGAGTGTCAATTCATTACTTACGTAATCATTGACAAATTACTATACCAGTATACACTGAAAAGAAAAAAAAACAACCTAACACTAACAGCGTTGTTTCTGCTTGTCGACATCATATTCAGTTATATGTAGATACATTTTCATAAGCACAAAAATAAAAATCAAATATTGACAGATTACTCTGGAACATCAAAAGCAAAGATCATATCCCAGGTAGTCTGAAGATGACAGTTTTTTTTTTGTAACTCAGGAAAAAGTTTGTCCAAAATTATCAGAACTCATTTGGTCTGGTTTTGTGAGTGTATCATAAAATGAGAAATATAATTCTGAGCAAAATATTTTTACTTGAAGCTATCATTTTTTATATCAATATCAAAAAATTACATTTATGCTCTTTGTTCTTCCTTACAGAGTGAACTTTAATTTTCTTAGACGCAAGTAGCACTATCAAAAGAATTTTATAAAATGGCAGTGTTAAATTTATTATTGCCTGCTTTTAAAAGTTAAGACTGTATTTCCACCAAATACAGTGATATCATCCTCTGATTCTGGGCATTTAGCATTAATGGAAAACCAATGAAATTGTTTAAAGCCCTAATTTCTCTGTACTGATATTCTTTTCAGAATTATTGGCATACATAGGTACTAAAATGGAACTTGCAATGAAGAACTGAAATGAAATGTAAATAAAAGACTCTGTTATTTCTTGTGCCCTAACCAATTCTATATGCTGTAGCAGCACTTTCAGAAGCCAATACTTTTGGTTCAACTGTTATCATTTCACTGCATGTAGCTGTAGCCCATATCCTATGTGAAGCATCTGGAATGCTTTGAAGGTAACTGGGAGATGGATCAACATCTTTTAATATAACTGACCTCCAAAAATTATTTCTGAAAATACNACCTACTACTGCGCATAATAATGTCCTCCAAAGAAGGCTGTGTGAAGTTACAGCATCTCATTTGTCTACGTGGTATTACATGAGCATTATCAAGCATCAAATTTGCTTTCAGGCTGTTCAGGCCTATTATCTTTGACATAATGACATTTTCTTTTTAGAACATAAAATATCATTTTGTATGTTCTTTCAAATAAGGTACTAACGAAAATTTGACTTTAAAACGAAAATTTGAGTTTAATTTGACTGTTATAAGGTACAAATAATATTGGAGAATCCTCACAAAATTCAGTTTCATCACGCCATATAATGAGAATAAAATTGTATTACAGACAAGCAAGAATTCAATCCATGATTACAAGTCCAGTCTGATTTCGTGCTTAACAGTAAAAGAGTTATACACATAACCTCCTTTTGCATTCGTGCATCAAGCTGAGAGAAAATCAATGCACAAATATGGTGCAGCATGCATGATCTTGTTACTCATTATTCATAAAAATATATTGCTATTTACCATATCTGGTTTTTCTTAGAAAATGAAGGCGAACAAAAGCAAATGAAGTAAAAACAATAATAAACCACCACGGCTGTCTCTGTTAGTGAAAGTAGACACAGGACTGGTGTGAAAATGAGCATCATTTATGTAGGAACCACTTTTTGAGATAGTTTGTTGACTGCAAAGTGTACAATGCTTTTAGAACAGAACATACTTCATGCTTCACATAGTATCAAATAGTACAGGAGGTCTGAGAAGATACAATATTAAGGACTTTTGCAATCATTTTGCTGTTAATAAGTACAAAATAATGCCTGAAACCACAAGTGTTATGTCATCTGTAAATGCTGATAACTTCTCTATTTTTAGGACTGAATTTCTTATGAGAGCTTTCTTTTAGAAAGGCATCCCATTTTCATATAAAATTTTCCAGTAATAGGAGTTGCACTGCAGCCCTTGAAGTTCTTTCAGTGATTAGTAGTTATTTTCTCTGAGAAAAACAGGTGCTTTTTCCTTAACCTGCAGTTGTCTAGCATCAATTCGGACCTTGGGTCTTAATGCAGCTTTGCTAGACCAAAGGGCTCTCTTCTATCAGTATTCTTTTTCTCATGCAGGTATTTAGAGATGGTAATCAACTACCCTTTATCCTTCAAGATAAACACTTATGGTCTCTTAAAGCAGGGAATGATTTCCAGTCTCTGATAAATCTTCTTTCTCCTTCATGCACTTGGCAACGTTTCAAACTAACTCCTGAATTGCAGCTATCAGAGTTAGGTCTTATTTTAACAGCAGCTGCATAATTATATGATGCAGAGATAATATAAATGCGATCTTCTAGATGATATTTATCTGAATATGTATCCAATATCTGTGCTCGGTATTTTGGCCATACTTCACACCAAGAGTATATTGTAAACTGACTATTAATTGACAAGAAATATCCCAGAGTCTTTAGGCCTGCAGCACCAGAATGACAGGTCTCTAATTTTAGGAAAGCAAAATCCATAGGCTTCAAACCCAAGTAGATGTACTGAAGTACCGAAGTATCTATTGGACTTGAATCCAGGCTACAAAGCTATCTGAACTGCTTTCCACCCTCACCTTTCCTTGTCATTATTGTCCACTTCCTCAGTCTTTGTGTCACCTGTAAACTTAATGAGTTTTAACGTTACATTTGCTTCTCTGTCATTAACAAAAAACATTAAATATTGCTAAGTCAGAAGACACAGCATCTCAACAGAAGGTCCT
>VXAV01001897.1:7650-27194 GCA_013399715.1 Alectura lathami
AAAAAAAAAAAAAAACAGCTAAAAGGCCAATTGTGTGATCTAGGTGAGATACTGATTGTGCCGCACCTGCTGCTTGGAAGTCATTGGTGTTTCTAAACTATTGCTTTCTTCTGGTCTGCTAATGTCAGGAATCGTGCTTCTCATGAAAGGGCAAGGTAAAGTATCCTCCAGCATTTTAACGTTCCTTCTGTCAGTCCTAATTAAGCTTGAATCAACTATATTGTGGCAAACCTTTTTACAGTTAGGTTCCAGCATGGGTTGAATTATTCCCTGGCCACTGGTTTCTGAAGCAGGGTTAATACTGACCGTAGCTGCTGAAACTGTGAATGAGGGGATCACAGCAGCCGCAGCTTCCCATGCAGACCTCCCACCCTATACTCCAAGATCTTTTAAGAGGAACCAGAACACTTGCATCCCAGGGAAAGGAGGGCCTGGCTGGAAGCTAGCTCTACTAAACCTGCCCTTCAGGTTCACAGGCGCTGGAGAAGACAGGAGACCCTCTCCAGCTTACTAATTTTGCTCAATTAAGGTCATGTAGCACAACCTCAGCCCTGAGCACATGTGGACTCCATGCATACATTTCTTACTTTTTGGCACAGCATTTTTTTACCCTGTTTTATTTCCAAAGCCCTTGGAACCTACATAGAAAGAGAGCAGACATCTGGACTCCTAATTTTGCTCTCCCTGTGTCCCCTGCCCCCCACCAGAAGAGTAATCCCTTTCTGTGCTGCCTACAGGAGAAAAGAGCCCGCTTCTACCTCTGGTGCACTATTGCCAGGCCATTTTATGTAAGCATCCTTTCTGCTCTCCATCTCAGGACAGAACGGCCTGTTGAGGCTGGCTGCCATCTTTAATCTCTGAACATAAGCATGCAGGTGACACTCCTCACGGCCACCAACAACCAGCAGGCAGCAGACGTGCTGTCATAGCTGTGCGGCTTTCCCTCTGCTGTGCTGGTTGCTCTCCTGTGGAGTGCATGGCACTGGCTCATTTGCCATCAGTGACCTAAAGGCCAGGACGAGCCTTCCCTGCCCCCTTCCCATGGGTTTGATGCCTCAGATTGTTTCAGCCAGCCCTCTGGGGGAAGCTTTATCACCATCCACGTTCAGGAAGGGGAGGACATCGCAGTGGGCAGGCTGGCTTCTCAGTGGCTGTGGTTACATGTAGGAGTCTCCCTTCTGTCTGTAGAGTTTTCTGGTGTTTTGCCTTCATGGAGCCTGCTGGAGAAGTTTGGGTTGAAAGCCAGCCATCAGTGAAATTGTGCGTCACCTGTTCCTCCAAGCAGGTTAATGGCAGTGCAACCCAAATACCAGAACTGCCTGCCTTGGACAAGTCTCCATCCCTAGCCTTGTCTCCTTCCAGTGGTGGAGCTGGTTTTAGGACAGGAAGACGTATTTCATAGTTTGAGATTACTCAAGAGTTGGACTCTACGTGGTGTCTTCACTGCTGGGGTGAGCATGGAAAGAGGTGTGTAGCCACAAGGACATAGAGATAGGAACACCATGGGTCATTCAGTCATTCATTTAATAAATAAAGGGAAAGGTTAGACAAAATTAGCTGTTTCCTTTGTTTAATGTTTTGTCATTTGACTATCATTTATACAAGGAGCTGGAAGAAAAGTGATATTGTGCTTTAGATGTGTGGATGGCTCAAACTTCCCATGCCACTTCCCTTTGGGAATTTAGGGGGTTCAAATTTGGGTGTTTGGGCCTCCTCTCAGGCTTGACCTGAAGGAGTGTGGAGGGACAGAAGAAATCTGGCTGCTTGGACTTGGGCACCAGCCCAGGCTGTTAACCCCAGATCCTAGCCACCGGGTGCAGCCTTTGGCTGCTCTCCAGGCCCTGCAGGCATGCACCATGCCTCAGCCCATGGGAGAGGTGCGGGTGACCCAAACAGCACCGCGAGGTCCAACACTGTAAGCGTGCCCCATTCTCCCATTAGCATTGCCCCAGCCTGCAAATCAGGGTGGTTTTCTGCACTGATGGGATCCAGCAAGCTGTTTTACTTAGCGCCAATACAAATCCTGAAGACTAACTAACTCGTGCGGCTTTTAGCTCACTTGCCAAAATACAGAAGGCTGAAATCAAGGAAGATGTAAAACCAGGTAAGTGTGTTTATTACACAGGTTTCCACTGGGTCACACTGGAGAAAATTCGCTCTATAAACAACTCCTGAGTGACAGAGCAGGCTGCATCCCAGGCTCTGCACTAAATTGCTGTTCACTTTCTTTTTAAGTCTTTGTCTTTCTCTCATTTTCTCTCTCTCTCATTTCTTTCTTCTTTCTTCGTGCAGAGAGGAGAAATGATTGCTAATGAATTGCAAGCATGGGGTATGGGAAGATCAGTTAATATGGCCCAAGTATTCAGTAATACAAATACATTAAAGTGATCAAGCAATGAATGAAAATTGACCCGAAGAGCAGGTTCCACTGAGAAAACATGCGAGAATGTAAATTAATGTGACTTGATGAAACTTGAAATGTCATAACACAGCAGGGCACACAACACATCAGAGGAAATGTGAAAATTATACTTTTTTTCTGAAATCATAGTTTTCAAAAATAAGTGGCTTTTAAATTCTTCTAAAAATATAATAAAGGAATTAGTGTCAAGAAAAAGGTTATTGTTGTTTATCAGACTGGAGGCTCAGTCCATGGTGGCTTTTCACAAATAACCTCTTTTATTTCTTTGACTATGCAGAGGGAAAAGGAAAAGGAAAATGCTGAAGTCTTTCTGCTTGTCTGGAATCTTTTTAACTTAGCACAAGGGAATTTTTTACGTTCTTTGGAGAGTAGATGGCATGCTAATCTATAGCTTTTTTTTTTTTGCCTTCTGGCCATCTTCTTTCATATAAAAGTTCTAACGCTTATAAACAAGCAAACAAGACAAGAGGAAAGGTCATTTGAAATTAGCCTGCCTTCTAATAAAACTTACTTAAAAGGCACGGATGAAAGCATTGTGAGAGAGAACTAAATAGTTATAGTGGCAAGTCTCCAAACCCAAACAGAAAATGTAACATATTCTCCCCTGTCCCACACGTCCATGATAGTCTGATGGTGATGTGACTGGCCCATGAGCTGAGAAGGTCTTTCCTCTTTTTCTGTCGTGAGAGGTGATGGATTTTTCTTCTGGCCTCCTTGCTGGAATATGGTACTCACAGGGGCCTAAAGCAGGTGTGGGTGGGAAGCGATTCCTTCCCTGTCCAACAGCAGCCAGCCAGTGGGCAGGATGTGGATCGAGCCCTCCTTCCTTCTGCACAAAGTGAATTTCCCCAGAAAGGACACAGAGTGTAGGTCTGCAGGCTGAAAGCAAAATTGGCACACACCACAAAACTTACTTTAGTCCTCTGGCTTCAGAGACAACACGCAGAAAAGGAAACCTCCCCCTCTTTCTCTAGCACTGGATGCTCCACTGGAAGACTGTGTGCTGGATTCTGACTGAAGGCAGGTAACATCTATAGGTGTCCTAAGTGTCATAACACCGCCTCTGTCCAAACCCCATCTCTGCATTGCCCCAGCTCATATGCTTTCCTCAGTCTACTTCTCAAGATTTACTTCCCCAGACACTCAAACCTGCTTTCTCTCAATCGAGTTAATATGCATACAGGAAGAATTAACCAAAGCCTGTGTCCTAGCAGGGAAATGAGAAGACTTTATTCCATAGAAGAGGCCACCTGGTAAGAAGGACAGTCAGAGCTACCAGGGGATACGTGAGCACAAGGTATTGGTGAAATCCAGCCCCACCTTTTTTCCTGTAGAGATGCACAAAGGTGGGATGGTACTGTCCAAAGAGGAAGTTGGCAGGATCCTGTGTATTGAAGCCTTTCTATACACAAAAGAAATAGAAAGCAAAAATAGAGAAAAATTAATGCAAGTGCTACACACAAACACCAGAATAGAAAGGAGAAATACAACAGGTCACTAAAGGTATTAGATGACTAATTTAAATAGTGTGGCACATAATGTAGTCTTCCAATTTTTACATAACAGAGAATATTAATATCATGAAATGTCATGATAATAACCAGAAGCATTTTTCTGAACTAACTCATGAAGCTTGTTGTCAAAGACCTGGGGAGAAAACAGGCTAAAGGATATCTTACCACCTGCAGCCTGCTCATAAAATTTGTGAATCCAGCTTGAGTGGCTTTGCCTTCGTGTAAATAAGCAGAGCATGGAGCTGGTTGGTCCATTTTCATTACTTGTCTTGAGAGAAGTAGAAATAGTTGATGAAACAGGTTCCAAATCTGCTGCTTCTTAGCCTACGTACTTTTTCCCCTATTTGAACCCATATCCTGAAACATGATTGAATAACTATTTTTTTTCAGAACATTTTCTTGGCATGGCTTATTTGTAGCTTCTCCAGTTGGGTTACAGTGTAAATTAAAGTCATTTTTTTTGTTAAGATTTGTGGTAGGTTTATAAAATGTCTACAATTCACACAGAGAGGGGAGTCTGAGGAACGAGACACCAAATAGTCCTTGCTTTCTCTAAATTATTGGATAAAACACAGAAAAGAGCCTTCCACTCACAAGAAATGCAAGTTTTGAGCATCAATGAAAAATAGGATTGTTTAGTGTTTTCTGGTTAGGATCCTGTTACAGGTGGTGTATTTATTTTAAACTTGTAAGGTACATGTTAGATATCTCCAGGAACAGAAATGAGATGAAATTGGCCGAGCACTGAGTGGAAAAAATAATGATCTGGGTTACATATTTTGTGTGTTGGAGACTACAGAGAGGTTAGAAAACTAAGGCCATGACTATTTACACTGCACAGTACAGACTGCCTTGAGTGTTGCCATCCAGCAGGCAGACAGCATGCTTTATTGGTGCCTGAGGTACATCTTCTGCAACACGAAAGGATGGCACAAGGTACGAGCGTCACGTAGCAGTTATTACATCAAACCCAGTGCCAGCTTTGTCCCTTGTATTATGCTCTTGTGTTGGCCAAGGTGCTGACGGAGGGGGTGCTGTGCTCAGGGCAGCCCCAGGGCAGGCAAGGGAAGCTTCTGGGGACAACAGGGAGAGATGAACAGATGCAAACTGACATTTGGATGCTTCTTCCTTATGTGTGCAGGAACTACAGCGGGGAAGAAACCGTTGAAGAAGAGGGTTCCTACTTCCATAAGGACTGACAGCGGAATATGGAGCAAAAACACAGAGCTAGAGCCCCATCCACCTAGCAGAGAAACGCTAAAGAAGCCTGCATGATTTTGCAGTTGTCAAAATGTGTAATCTCTCTAAGATCCCTTTTACATCTACTTACATGTTTTACTGCTGAGGAAGATGATGAAGTTTTCCTGTTGTGACCCATCTTTGACTCCATGCACTGTTGTATTACTTCCTACATCCTTCACTGCAGGTATTTAGGCAGGGCTTTTAAAACATCTTGTCCATGTTTCCTAAAGAAGGAACCTGTGGCTTGTGGAAAAGCTCTTCTGTCTCAGAAAGCCATAGGACTTTGCAGAATGTTTAGTCTTGCATTGCTCTAAACAAACCTTACAAATGACCTTTCCCTGCTGGTAGAATTTTGCTGCTGGAACTTATTTCTAGAACAGTTTTACATCTTGCCAGTTTGTCTGTATTTACACTGCAGCCTAATTTGTCTGCTTACGTTTGAGCTGTAAGAATTGCCTTTTTTTTTTTTTTTTTTTTTTTTTTTTTTTTTTTCTGGTGGCATGAGATGTGTGTGGTTGGGGAGTTACTGCTATTAGGAATTTTCCAAAAGGACTGATTCTGGCTAGTTGCTCATAGCTGTTCACTTTCTCTGAGCTTCATTTACACTTCCCCACTACTTTCATGCCATTTTGGGGTGGGAGGCTTTGTTTATTGGGTAGAACAACCAATGCCAGAAGAAAAGACATCAACATCCTGCAGTGCAAGCCAGTTTTTAAGAAATAAATAAACTAGTTTCTTTAGTAGCAACTGTGATCCACAAGTGAAAGCTGAGCTACATCTCAGTAGAACTGAAGAACATGAGCCATGGAGGAAACCTGGGAAGAAGTACCAATGCTGGGCTGTATCACGCCAGGCTGGAGAATTTCAACAGTTTTGCCCACACTGCTGGGGTCACTGGTAGGGACCAGGTCTCTGAAAACTTCTCACCAGGTTAACTAAGCTCCAGCCACAACAACCAGCTGTACATTGTTGAAGTCCTGGGACTGGTTTCAAACCAGTTTTGGAAACCAAACAAACCGCAAAACAAATAAAGAGAAGGGAGGAAGAAATAATTATACAGTTGCTAGGTTTGTTGTTACTGAACAATTGCGCAGTGTGTTTGCAACATTTACTATTTACAGACCCTTTCAACAACTATTCATGTAAACAAATGCTTTTTGCCAAGAGAACAATACTATAGGATTCATGCAATCATATTGAAAATTATTTATCTAAATGATGCAAATTGTTGAGAGTTAAAAGCCAGCCCTTAAGTCCCTGAGAATACTGTCATTGGTTTCCGTAGGACCAAGATTTCGTCTAATGTTTTAAGTCTCTAACATACTCTGGTAAAAACATTGGTTAATGTCTACGATTACCCTGTGCTAAACTGACCTACTATTTTCTAATTCATAGGCAACTCTCACAGCAATACAAAAGATTCACTATTTTTAGTAAAACCACGTCAGAAGATTTTTATGTCATTTTGGATCTTACAGTAGCCTTTAAAGAACTTAGTAACGATAGTGTTGGAAGTAAGGCATAAGTCTCAAGTTATATTTTGTGGTGCTTGATGCTTGCAAATGCTTCATGGGGTGTCTGTAAGTCATCTGTAAGCCACCTGACTCACTGAGGTCCTACAGTATGGTACTAGAGCACCTCTATCTACATCAATAAGCAAATCCCACTCCCTAAACTCATCACAATTGAAAGAGAAAATCTCATTTAAAAACTCTTTTTAAAAGTTGCAGTCACTTCCATTTGACTGTGTCTTGCCAGGTTCAAGTGACCACGAATCACAGGTGTATATGCAGGAGGAAGGTCAGACTGTTTTTCACTGTGGGAACAGCAGGCTGATGTCCATCAGGCAAGGCTGTGGAGTACCGGCTTGTATCATCAGAAAACACCGTACTCCCACTGCAGTCTGTACAAAATGAGGTGGAGTTAAATCTCTCGTCTCCTCCTCCAACTATAGCTCGTTCCTTGATGCTGCTTCATTTCCCTGTGCCATGCCCCCTTACCACACTTCATTTGCCAGCTACTGCTAGCAGCAGCAGCTCTCTGTCTGCACCAGGCCATGGCCCTCTCTGAAGCAGGCTTTGTAGTGGAGGCGTTATACATACCACAAAGGGAACCTCTGCTCCATGCTATTCCTGCCTCCCTAAAACCTCCTCTCTCATTTGCTCCTGCTCTCAGTCTTTGTTCTTTCAACTAAAATATTCCTCCTATGTATCATTTCTTTCCATTCATGCTTGTATGCTTTTGCTGAGCTACTGCTTACCACTTAGAAACCTTTTTCTTTCTTCTCCATGGGAGCTCAGCAGTGGGGTTTTGGTTCCCAGTGGCAGCTATTGAGTTCTACTGTGGTCAGATGAGGTAAGAGACATCACCTGGCCTCCCTCTGCATCCTTTCTAAAAGCATATAGATCACCTGAGTCACATTCACCTTCATCCTGCGTAAACGTCTCAGACTCCTAAAGGATTCTGAAAAGGCACCAGGCACCCATGTTTGAACATCTAAATGGCTCCCTGGTTGTTGTTAACCTCTTTCTACAAATTTACATGCCACTGTTTGTTACCACAGCACATAACTTCACTGTATCTAGTACTGTTCACAAAAATCTAATAAGCAACAGCTTAGTGGTAGAAATTCTCTTTGCTCAAATGAAGTTATGGAAACTACAAGCTTCTGAAGCCAAAGGAAGTGTGACATTTATGCCAGCTCATGACATGACGTGCTGTTGTAATGTGTGCATCTTCTCATGCCTTGTGCATGTCTGAAGAGCAAAATCCTTGGAATATGGATGGTTTTCTCAGTAGGGAGCAGTTCTTCACAGGGTGAATGAAAGAAAATCTGTACTACATCCCCAGAAGGACTGCACAGTGACCAGTTTCCAGCTCAGCTATTTGTCTCTATCTCTTGCTTAACCATTTGGTAATACTCTGTTTGGAGGCTATATTATCCATTTTGGAATCAATGGCTGTGTTCCTATTGCCTTGAATGGAAGGTGGCCTGGATTTCAACCGGATGTTTAAGTGACATGTAACAAGATCCTTCTGAATTCTTCCAAATTCTTCCATTCATTCCAGAGTAGGTTATGATGTACTATATAGAGAGGAAAGCACCAAACTGTCAGATTAGGTTGAACTTTTCAAAAAAAATGTTGAGATCGAGTGCTAACTATATCCTTATATTAACTAGTCAATGCACATACTCCACAGCCATATATTTTCTTATCTCTTGCATAAATTATCCTATCCTATTAACCACTAATATTAAAACAATGTGTTGTACTCAGACAGCTGCTCATATGTTGTATATTTTGATCCTGTACCTCTTGACGTATTTGATGCATTTATCAGCTGGATCTTGCAGGACGAAATTATTTATGAGTGGTAAAGGCAGACAAGAGGCCAGTACATTATCCTGAATGAAGGCCAGTAAAACCATACCGCTGCACCATAGAAGATTGTGCATTACATATATCCCAGGAAGGCTGCTTTTGAATGCTTCCAAATTATGTATGGGATGTACTCTCCACTGCATCCCTCTCAGCTCTTGTAAAGGAAGACTTCCTTCTTTAGCCGTGACAAACGGCATCATAAGAATTGCCCTGCCCTCCACCTTCCCAGCCTACCTATGGCTAAAGGCCACAAAAACAAAAGGTGCTGTTCATTCATTTGAAGGAAGGAGACATCATTGATTAGTGGGAACCTCTCTCACGTCTCCAGCTTGTAAGGCCTTTGAAGAACGGCCTGTCACTCTACACATTGTGTGTGTGCAGTGTTTAGCACAGGGGCCTGGCCCACTGGAGGCCCAGAGGTGGTATTGCAGTACCAACACTAGCTGTGCAGATCTGTGGTAAAATGATGAACTGCGCAGCCTTGTGCTATCATTTATCATGCAGCCTTCGCTTCAACATACAAAACTTGGAGTATAATATAATAATGTATAAAGATGTATACTGCTTATTCTTCCTCCTTTTTAGTCTTCTTTAGGAGGGAAATTTATACAACTCCATGGTAAATCATGACTAAGAGAGTTGGTACACTTTGAAAACGGGGCTGCAGAAAGATTATTTCAAGATACCAAAGTGCTTAAGAACACTCCAGTAGAAGAGGCAGAAAAATACCTGATGATAATCTCCTCCCAGTCTGTGAAGAGTAAGATGATGCTGATAAAGTAACATTTGAAACTTGGGCATTTGTCTGTGTTGTCTGGGGTTTTTTAATTAACCAGCTTTCCAAGTGCACTACAATTTATATCTGTGTTTGGCATTTAGTCGTTGCAGATAGTAAACTGTATTTAGCAATCTTGCCTATTCCTCGTGCATCTTCTTGACAGAGAGGAGCTGTGCATCTGTCTGCAACCAAAGAGGTCCTCTTGTGCAGGACAAAACCTGTGGTCAAAAACAGACTGACAAAAATGATCCCCAAGGTCAGTGGTACAGCAACAGCAGCGCGTAGCAGAGCAGGACAGGTTCACAGCAGCTCAGGAAAGCCTAAGTAAGGTCTGAGAATGAGATGGGACAGGAAAAGTCCGAAATGATGAACCCAGACCAACAAAGGGTGGAGAGGGTGTGCCTGAAACCTGTGGGAAAGAAAATGGATAAATGGAGCAGATTCCCACAGATCTGAACATGGAAATGGCTCTTGTCTGTCACTACATCTGTGTCCTACAGAGGAAAGTCTGTCATCTCATTTCCTGGGCCACTGGGAAGGAGGGGGCTTGCCAGTGCGCGTGTGGCTGGGAGCTCTGGCTCCTCCTCACACCACCACTTTGCTAATGAATGTGCTGTGCTTTGCCCTTACCTAGCTGTAATTTGTTACATCATTATACAAAACCTTATAACCATACAGAAAAACTTTAGCTGCAGAGTTGAAAGGCTTGTTCCAAATGTGAATATTTCACATGAAAGAATTTCTCTTGTTTCAGACCATTTGCATTTTCCTTACATGTTATTGATCTGATTGAACTGTTCTCAGATCAAAGGCATGATGGTAAATGAGCAGCCAAGGTGGCAACATGCAAAGTGGGCAGCTGTTAAGACAACAGCTTAAATAATTGCTCAAGGATTTATTGGGTAACATGATTAATGATTATGGAAATATGATGACATGATACCAAAGTGTAGTGTGCGATGACTGATGGGGAAGATGGATAAGACCAAGCCTAGGCACCAGAGTATGGGAAAAAGTAACATAGCTTGTACTGATTGTGTTAATTCATTAGGAAATTTTTATGCTCATATTTGCCTTCTGATATTACACACAACACACTGCAATGTGTGTTGTGTGTAATATTTCTCCTGTAATAAGGCTAAGGTAAAAAACTCTTGCTAACAGTGCATTGCAATAGCAGGACTGATTCAAAGAGACACCCTCAGCCTTTTTATTTTTTTTTAAATCTTTTAAATCCCCACAAAACATACTGGAAGCTCATGCCGCTGTTTTAATTAACACCTGAGAGAATGATAAGTAACACATTAAAGTAGAAAAAGATCTGTATGTGGAATTGACAGTAGTTTGCATACAGATAGGATTTTTTCTTGTTTGTTGTTGTTTGTTGTTGTTGTTTTAGCCTCAAATTTCAGCAGACAGCAGTAGCATAATGCAGGAGATTGGAAAAGCAGAGGACTGGGCTGCACAAATGTTGCAGACTCTTGGATTTGATTCTCTTTTGGGAGTTGCGTGACATTCCTGTTCACTCCAAGCTGGTCGGTGACTCAAACCCTCTTCCTCCTCCAGATAATGTTAAGAACCCATGAAACAGAAGCTAATATTTGAAAAAGTAATAAAAAGCAATTATAAAATGTGAAACATTACCAGGCATATTTAGAGGTGAAAGCAGGCAGTGAAATCCTCAGTGTGAAATTCTAGTCCAGGGAAAATGAAGTGAAAAATCGTTGCAGACTTCTGTGTGGGCAGGAGTTCATGTTGGTCTTTTTTTTTTTTTCCCCCTCAAATTCTATTTCCCATATTGGATATACTTGAATATAAATAGGCCCCTATACTGGATTTGAGACACCAAATTTCTGTGTGTAAGTCTGCTAGAAGTGAGAGGACATCCTCCACAAAATTTGATTTGGGTTTCAGTAGGTGACAGATACTGGGCCCAGAGCTATAGATCCTGCCATTAGGTGGTTGTGGTATGACAACAATAGTCATAGCTTCAAAAACAGAGCAATGTGGGCAGTGTTATTTAAATGGAAACAACATTGCTCATGGTAGGCAAAGCAGACAGCTCTGGAGAGAAATATCTAAATTTGAAACCCTGGAAATGTTAATCTCTTCCTGGATGTGAGCAACAACAGAGACGGTGGAGGATTTGAAAGAGATACCAGAAAGTCTGGTATTTCAAAGCCATAATCTGGTTTGCAAAGCTCAGGTGTGAGTATTAATGAGATTGCAGTTCTGGTGAAGTTTTCACAACTGAAGGGGAGAGGTGGCTTGGAGCATCTGCTGGCCTTTGGGGCAGATCCCCTTGTAGTACGAAGGGACTTCCTTGGCACTATCAGGATCATGGGTCAAATCCACTATTATTAACCAAATATTTGGTTACAGTCATGCTCAAACACTCTGAAATATTGTCTCTTTATTCACCACAAACGCCATCTGCCCCGTCACCACTGGGAAGCCCTCACCTCACTTTGTGGCACACACGCATTATCCTGTGAGGGAAAATGCAGACCTCACTGCAGACCTTCCGCACCAGCCAGCCAGAGCCTGCTCTGGCCCTTCTGAGAGCTGCTTTGAGGCACTTGCAAATAAGAGTTCGCTACAGCATCCATCTGCCATCTCAGCTACTTCAGTGTTTTTAAGTACCACGTGGCTAGGAGTGTGTCTGCCCAAGAGTCTGTGTGCTGCAATCATGATGTTGAAATCAGCGAACTCTAATTTATAACCTTGTGCCCACATGAAAAAAATCTGTTGTGTGTTCTTATCTTGTTCCTCTGCTATGAGCAGAGATTTGTTTTTTATAGGGTTTCTCCTGAGTATCAGATTGCTGGCACTGGCTTTTTTTCTAATTAGATTTATAACCAGCATCAAAACTGGGTTAGCCCCACCTGGCTTCTGCAGTGCACCAAGACAAATTCTGTGGCACATTGAAATTTCTGCAGCGACCTTCTGTTAAAAGGAACAAACAAAAAAAAAAAAAAAAAAAAAGAAAAAGTTTTTGTTGATTTAAATGTGATCAGGACAGTCTTGTTTACCTACTTTGCTATAGCATTTGCTTTAAAATATGTTGTTGACTGTTCTTCTGATCATTTGATTTCTCATTATTTTTCTGACTGCTGTTTGAATAAAGAAGTTGGGAAAGAATATTAATAGCACTGAAGCAGTGCATAGGACAATTGAGGCTTTGTGCATCAAGCAGGAGTGGAAATGCTCATGATGTCCTTGTAAAGGTATTTTAAATGACTGGCTGATAAGTACCAAGACCATAGCTCATTTCTTTCTCTATCACACCCCCTGGCACATCCCCACTGGTGCTGGATGTTGCTGGGACCCTCACATGTACATCGAGGTTCCCCCAACACCCACAGAACTGAGCAGAAGCCCTGCTGTTGGCTGGCTCCCACACTGCTCCCTCACCCAGCAGTTAGTGCCTGGGGACTGGGCAGCCAAAGTGGTTCTCCCACTACTTTACGCCTTTAATAGGAAATTTTGTAGTTCTACTCCTTTTTACATTTCTACTTGAGAGCTGAGTTTTTTTTCATTTAGCTACCTGAAAGTAGCTATTTAGCTGCAGGACAGGAATTCAGGTAAGAATGAGTGATCAAACCTTTCATCTCTGACTCCAGCTTTAAGTTCAGTTTAAACTGCTCTTGCTGTGCCTTATTATTGCAATCAAATTATTAGTAGAAATATTAACTGGGATAATTTGCATCAGTGTAAATGACTGATTAGTACTGTAGGCGCTATAAGAACCCAGTAGCACGAGCTAAAAGTGAATATGTTTTTCCACAAAGTACACTGGAAAGCTGGATGGATTATTAATGAAACAAGGAGCATTTGGCATACTTCAGAAAGGAGTGAGTTTGGAAATGAAGGTCTGATCCTCCTTTTGCAGAACATGAGGGAGATTTGCCACCCAGGAAATCCTAAATCATTCCCAGCCTGCAGGTGTTTTTTGGCACAATAAATCCAGTAGCTTCAGACTTTTGAAGGAAAAGTGCACAGTCCATAAAATATCACTGCTATACTTCGTTCACTTGTTGGAAGATTTGTGAAAGGGCTGAGAACTGAAAAAGCAAATGTGTGGAGACAAAGGCTCAGATCCAGAGAGGAACTAGAGTTGCCCACATGCCAGGTTCAGTTCTGTGACAGAACCGTGCCCAGCTCTGGGCTCCCCAGTACCAGACGGATATGGAGCCACTGGCGTGAATCCAACCAAAGGCCATGGAGACAATAAGCGATTGGAGGACCCTTCATATCAGGATAGGCTGGGACAGCTGTTCAGCCTGGAGAACAGAGGGCCCAGAGGGGGTCTTATCCATGTGTACAAAAATCTGATGGGAAGGAATGAAGATGAGGAAACCAGACTCCTCTCAGTAGTGCCCAGTGGCAGGATAAGAGGTAATGGGAACAAATTAAAGCACGTGAAATTCAATCTGAACTCAAGAAGGCAGGTTTTTCACTCTGAGGATGGTCAAACACTGACACAGGTTGCCCAGAGAGCCTGCAGTCTCCATCCATGGAGATATTCGAAACCTGCCTGGGCACGGTCTTGGGCAACTGGCTCTAGGTGCCCCCTCTTGAACATGGGGTTTGATAAGGTCATCTCAAGAAGCCTCTTCAAACCCCAGCCATTCTGTGATTCTGTGATTAAAACTACACACCTCAAACCCTGTATTCAGCTGCTGCTTAATTTTAGCTGGCATATGCCCTGTCTCTCTGTGTATGTCTGCACCTGATTCCCTGAGCATCCCTCTGCTCCCTGGCCTCCTCGCAATGTTGCCAGTGGAGCACGAGGAGTCCAAAGCACCTTTCTCCACCCTGTACGTGGCATTTCAAAGGTACATGATTTCTGCTTGTGCCTATGTGCAGCAGCGCTTCAGTGCCAAAAATCTTAAGAAGCCAGGGACAAACATTCACACGCAGAGGGTTACTCTCAGGTTTCAGAAAGAGGGATTCCTCCACCAGTCCGGCTAAACCAGTCTTGGCTAAACCTGGCAAGTGACCTGGGAACCAGCTATATGGGTCATCCATAGGGATCCAACAGCATCTACTGCTGTTTTCTGCAAAATGTGGCTGGAGAAAGAATAAACAGTAGCATGCTGTCTCTGTACTAGCTTGGTGGCGGGACAATCCACAGAGATGCAAGTTGAATTAGTTCCATTACCTGAGGTATTCAAACCGCTACCTTTCACTGCCCCAAAATACTGGCTACAAAAGTAGTCTAGTGCAACGTAGCAGCATTCTTCAATTTTTCTGTTGAAATTACTCATCAATACTTAAAGTAATTCATACTTCATTGTACCAGACTTGCAAGATGACAAGATGGCCTAAAATCTAAGGGTTTTTCTTGGGTGTACCTCCCTTATCTATGTTCAATTAATCTTGCAAAGCATCTGCCTCAAAGTAGCCTACAGCCATGTTGTTGGGGTATCCCAGTGGGAGGCAGGAGCTGTGAGTACAAACCCTAACAAGAAAGACATAACGAAGACCTTGCAGAGCCAGGTATGAAAACACAGCATTCTTCCAAGCATTCCCTGACGTGGTGACTGCACACCCTGCATGCCAGGGGTGTAAATGTTGCTGCAGACATCAACTTCTGCCCATGCTGCTGCATGGGCTCCATTTCGGAAGGTGCACACAAAAGATGGGAATTGCCACAGTGAACAGTAATTGTCTAAGTGTCCTTCTGAATCCTGGCTTTGATGGCCTAATCTCTAGTGTGTTTTCCCAGAGCAGGCCTGAGGTACTTCATCAGAGGTGCCCGTGGGGACAAGGAGGAGGAGGCATTGCAGTGCAGTACTGCTGTATTAGCTTTTTGAATAGGCTCAAGTCATTAGTGCTGTCACATCCCTGGAAATTCACTTACAGAAGACATTTGAAGGAGAACCTCTTTCTTCCTGCACACACAAACACACGCAAGCAAAGTTTTTTTGATGATGCTTTCAGATAAACAGCAACAGCAAAGCCTCAGTTTTATTTTATCTCTTAGATAGCTACAGGAAAAAAATCACTGCTTCTGCCTGCAGCCTAAACAACTCACTTTGCTGCCAAGTGCCAACTCAGAAAGAGGAACAATATAAACTAATTTCATACCTATTCAGTTCAATAATGGCTATTGTTCTAACTATACCTCTAGTGATAAGCGACAGAACAGCTTATTTCCCATTGCTAAGCAACTGTTAAAACAGTGTACAGAATTCAGCCAGCTCTAATGGGCTGATAGGAATCAGTGTCTGAAGTTCTTGTTTGCATTCTGAAGTCAACAATAATTGTAGTTGTCTATTAACATTCATTTAAAATAGTTTATGACTGCACCAATTTCAGTCAGGGTTCTGTTTAAATGGTGTTCTGAATGGTCTGCTCTCCCTTAGAAAGACATATTTAACCATAATGCATTACACTGCCTTAATCCACTTTTTTTTTTTGTTTTGTTTTGATATAATGATGAAGAGGCACAGAAGGTAACACAGGAAAAAGAAGAAAATATGAAACGTTCTGCAGAAACAAAAGCTGATAGTATGAATGGTACCAAGCTGCAGGCAGAGAAGTATTTAGGTACAGATCCAGAAATCAGAAGCTGGCATTTGTGTCCGAGATGTAGAGACATCTGCAAAACCCTTATTCATTTGGCAAACCAGAATCTAGTCAAGACAGACATAAAAGCCTAAGTGCGTTAAACCATGAGAGTTTTTCCAATCTCAGTTTATGAGTTCAAACTGTAGCCATTTGCGTACATGATTTAGGAGAAAGGACTTTCTGGTCTGGCTCGTGCCTTGCAGAGATAAGGAATGGGCAAATGCATAAGTGCAAAAGAAGAAATGTTGCACAACAAGATTCTACGTTCATAAGGCTTCCTTTGCAGCTGCAGAATGATCTCAGTGACCTAAGAGCAGTATCGCGATGGGATGATATCTCTTCAGATGCACTATTCCTTCTCTTTGAGTAAGTAAGGATGCATAAGCAGTGGCACAGAAGGCATACTGCTGCAGCTGGAATTCTGGGTTTGCACCCAACACATCTCCATTATTTTTATAGGTGTGTAAAAACATGACTAATGCTTATAGATGTGAGCAACCCCATCACATTCAGAAGAACCACTACAGATCATTGTCAAGTAAACGCTTAAATGCTCTGTTGGCACAAACTGAGAAAATCAGCACTTTGTCAGATGGAGCCCATGCAGGTGAGTCACCATTGTCTTAGCCCAGCATGCCTCACACCATGACTTGCGAGTGTTTGGAAGCCAGGACTTCAGCTAGCTGACTGAGTCAGAAGAGTCTATAGTCACAACATGATATGAAAATGTGGGGGTGAAAAGTTGAGACTGTCCCTCCGTGAAGCTTACGGCAGTGTCTGAGTCACCACAGGACTTGAGAAAGCTGCAGGCAATCGCATGCAAAGTGAGCTCGGTCTGATTTGTCCTCTTATGTAACTCCTATGTTATGATCTTTGCTCCATATATAAACCCTGAAAAAAAAAAACAAAATTTGTTACCGAAAGCAGTACTCTCATGTATTAATTTGTATGAGCCAAACATGACAAAAAATTATGTAGCTTCCACACAAGCTTTAGTACAGAACCAGCCACTTTCCTTGCTGGTACTGGTAAGGCGTCTATTTCTGGAATCATTAAAAGGATGTTTGCACCCCCTAGTGTATAAGAATTTGCAAGAAATCAGGTTCTTGAAACAGCCTGAGCTGAATGGGGGTGCTCAATATTAAACCATAATAGAACCTCTCTATTGCAATCTAAGCATCTTCAAGGGAAAAGTATTCAATGATAGTAGGATCCGAAAACTGTTTCTGCTAACTTGGATGTTTATCGCACTGGAAGACAGCAGGGATTTACAGTAAAAAATGAGATTGAACTGAAAACAGACCATTCAAATCCAGACCCCTCTGAAATTCAGGGATGTTGGAACTAGGTTCAACCATTAATGAGCTAAACTTTGTAACGGTGTTTCACTGAATGTTAGGGATTTGGGGATGTAGGACTTTAGCTAATAGATGCTGCAAAACCCCGACATATGCACTTAACTGTCTGCTGTGGCCCAGACTGTCAGAGGCAGCAAGGCCTCTGACTTCTGGCAATGATCTGCCTCCCATTGCTTGGAGTTTTAGGTCTTGAAATACCTTTGAAAAACTTGTCCTAACAGCCATCAGTTACTTTCTTGTTCTTCAGGTATGACTTATTCCAAGTTCTGCCCATAACGTTAAAGTACATCTATTTCTTGTGATGAAGTGGTAGAGCTGGCTTACTGGGACGCAAACTGCAGTTCTGCTCCTGGAATTCAGTCCACGTCCCCAAAGTCCAAAGAAAACCCAGGTGCTGGCTCCTGAGGCAGCAACTCACCCTATCAACACAAGCTGGGGGATGCAGGGATTGAGCAGAGCCCTTCCTAAAGGGACTTGGGGGATGTTGGTGGATGCCAAGCTGGACATGAGCCAGCAGTGTGCCCTCAGAGCCCAGAAAGCCAACCACATCCTGGGCCGCATCCAAAGGAGCACGGCCAGCAGGGCAAGGGAGGTGATCCTGCCCTTCTGCTCTGCGCTGGTGAGACCCCACCTGGAGTGCTGCGTCCAGATGTGGAGTCCTCGGTGCAGGAGGGACATGGAGCTGTTGGAGCGCGTCCAGAGGAGGGCCACAAAAATGATCCAAGGGATGGAACACCTCCCCTGTGAGGACAGGCTGAGAGAGCTGGGGCTGTTCAGCCTGGAGAAGACAAGGCTCTGGGGAGACCTGATAGCGGCCTTTCAATATCTAAAGGGGGGCTACAAGAAAGAAGGGGACAGACTCTTTAGCAGGGTCTGTTGTGATAGGACATGGAGAAATGGTTTCAAATTGAGAGAGGGGAGATTTAGCCTGGAAAATAGTGTTTTATGATGGAAAGGAAAAAGTGTTTTATGATAAGGGTGGTGAAGCATTGGACCAGGTTGCCCAGAGAGGTGGTGGATGCCTTGTTCATGGAGACCTTCAAGGTGAGGCTGGACAGGGCTCTGAGCAACCTGATCCAGCTGTAGGTGTCCCTGTGCACTGCAGGGGAGTTGGACTTTAAAGGTTCCTTCCACCTCAAATGATTCTATGGTTCTATGACTATGAATGTAGGATGGGAGTAAGTTGTAGGCACAGTTGCAGGAGGGCTGTGCCCTGATGCTGGAGAGCCAGAAGATGTGAACCAGACCTTCACAGCACAGCCTGGTATTGCTGCTTGGCTGGCAGTTGTAGGCAGACTCTGACCTGCCCAGATTCCACATATTTATTTCCAGAATTCCTCTGCTTGCGCCTCAGTTGAAACAGGATTTGACCTGGCCCCTGAGCTGCCACAAACCCATCACTTCAGCTTCAGCATGTGCCTGATATCCAGCAAAACGATACTGCCCAGGGAAAACAAGAGGTCTGTTTTCATTAACTGAGCTGAATTAAAAGGAAAAAAAAAAAAAAAAGGCAAACAAACTGCATAAATGATGAAAATTAAATTAGATTTTCTTTACTTTCATTATCTAAGTACTTTCTTACAATAAATGTATTCTAAGATATGACTTTCAGCCAGTGATATTTACTGTATTAAAAACAGTCTGATTTTATTTACTGCATAATGCTTAATAGCTCCTCCAAACCACTTTATGCTGTAATTTTAAATGAATTATTTGGGCTTTTTTTTTCAAAACAAGAACCATGGCTTTTTGACAGTACAGCCCCTGGTAGCTCACACTGGAGGCACTGCGAGGAGCTGTACCCAGTTCTGTCAGGTATTTGTTTCTTCCAGAAGAGTGGAGTGATCATGATATTAACGCAGCATTCTTTCTGTCACTAGGTAAGTAATAAATACATAACATATGAGACACGCCAGCATATTGCTGGTGAGTGTCCCCAAAGTGCTGCGTTTCAAGGTTGAGTCGTATGTAACTGCTATGTTATAAACTATGGGAACCACCGAGAAATGTATAATAATAATAATAAAAAAAAAAGTTAAATACTTAAACAAGAAAATTATACTAGGATGTACCAGTGCCAATTTTAAAGCAACTATCCACTCATATTTGGAAAATTTAATCTGTCTACTTTAGAAGCTGGACTAATTATTCACAAGTTCCTTTTTTAATTAAAAACCATATATTTCCATACCAATTAATTTCTGGTTTAGAACTTTTTTTTTTTTTTTTTTTTTTTTTTTTTTTTTGTTACTTGCTCTTCATCACTGTGTT